>JAUESH010000043.1:10481802-10494894 GCA_032275165.1 Synergus magnus | reverse complement strand
ATATATATATATTTCGTATAGTAAAACTTAAAGTACCATCACATTAAAATGCATGGGCAATGATTTAACATCTTCAATAATGTAATAATAATTCATTAACGTTTTTGCTTTCTCTCATTCTTCCTTTTCTCTTTCTCTCTTTCATTCATTCACATACTATTTCTTTTTTCGATTTCACCTTCATCTCCACTCTCGAGTGACGTTTAAAACATTTATCAACGTAACAAAATGTACATATAAATACAATTCTACTCTATTAAGTACTCAATTCGCTATCTATTGTGTAAATTTTACATTTTACACCGATCTATTTCCTCTAACAAACGACTATAGAGTTTGTTTTATGTAGACACTTTTCGTATTTCTGTACACTTATAGAGTTTCTCGTCCGCTTCCAAATGTGTGAGTAATGTATAGGAAAATAAAAAAATAATCATTTCCCGATTGTGTCACTTTCGAAGACGGAATGTATACAATTTTGAGATTCTAGCTGGAAAAAGAACCGAGAAAATAAATCGGAATGAGTTTAGAGAAACTGAATAATCATTCGGTGTTTTATAATTTTTTTTTAACGAACTGAACGAGATTCGGTTACTGCGTAAACGCGGCAAAACAATTATCGGTCGTTTTTAAAAAACTAGGTATATTGCACATGTATAGCAGATTATCTTTGGAAACAAATTACTGCTTTTTGACAAATTGACGCACTAACAATAAGTCATTACTTATTAAGAGTTACGCACGAAGATCACCTAAAACTCATATACTACTCACGTACAGTTAATTCTTATCGAATTAAGCCTAACGAAACATCTATTACATACATAAAATCTGGGAAATCAATCCGCGTTAATTTCATGATTATATATATATATATATATATTATGATCCACAACAAAGATTCTAAGTCAGTGATGTAATAATTACTCATAATTATCACAATACCTAGGTAACTGGAACTCTAGTATCATCCACAATTCACTCATTAGTCCTTGTTTATATTCTCAAAATTCCTCCGAAAATTCCCGATTTTTTCTGTCTGGTGACCTATTTTCTGAGAAAATGGGTTTCAGAGTCATTTTGAAAATCTCCGAAGATTCTTTGAGAAAATTTTAGGCAAATAAACCATGAATTCCTAGTCTTTGTCATAAGTTAACTAATTACTCAGTAAAAAAAATACGGCAAATGAAAAAATATTGTATATAAGCAGATACGAAAAAGCCTCGTAGAAGATTTTGAGTCGCGACTACCGATACTAAGAATTAAAACTCACTTTTTGTAACTAAAAGACTTAATCGATGAGATACATAAATGCGGATGAGAAACTAGGAGTAGTAATTGATGTAAAAAATGAAGACGATTTCATCGAAAGTCGCGAATTTCTACCTGAAAGTGGTAATCGAAATTGGAAGTAAAGTTTGATAATTGTAAAACTAAAGACGTCCATTCAGTCATGATTTACGGAAAGACGTTCACGACAGTGGTCACAGTAGAGTTTCCCATTATCGTTCTAATGTCAGGTATCTATGTATTCAACACGGTTTCATGCTTTCAAAAATTTTGCCGGAAATGCATTTAGCAGGAAGCATTTACCAACCCTTGATGCTCCAGCGAATCTTTCAGAGCATGGAACAATTGCAACTGTTGTTCGGCTTTCAAGTTAAAAACCTGGGAAAAATGTATAAAAGGTAAATAAAAGGATTCATTTTTACGGAGAAGCCTTTAAGCTTTGTTGCTTTTTAGACAAATACCTGTTGCAGAAGTTTCTGTGGAGAGGCGGTGTGAATGAAAGATGAAATGTAAACGTTAACGAATGTTGCCATCAGATATTGACAATCGAATCTGTCCATTATTCCTCCGTGTCCAGGAATAATATCACCAAAGTCCTGGAAAGATTAATTGTAAATATAATTATGTATTTCAGATCATTTGAAGCAAACATATTGAAAAAAAACCTAATTTTTTAAAATTCAATTTACCTTAATTTTGAACGCCCTCTTGAAACCGCTAGCGAAAAATCCTCCGAAGGGTCCTATCACAGAACTAAATACTGACATTGACAAGGAGTGCAGTAAGAAAGGATACATTGTGATTGTATTTTTCGAGTTGAACTGCAAAGAAACATTGATAAATTAATAAATCTTCTCCATCTACCCAGTGAATAAAATGCAAAAAAGTACACCAAAACATCCTACCAATTTAGTTATAGTCTGTAAACTTTCCGGCAATGTATATTCCTGTGGTTTGAATAAATATGACGGTTCACAGTCCATAGTCATTCGGCCTAAAGTTTCACTGTATTCAATGGGACAGACAAAGTAGCGGTATTGACACATTACGTACGCCATCTATAATCAGAAAGGAAATAATATAGACTCAGTCAGCAATGTTTATTTCTACTCGTATTTGTGTTTACTAATTAATAATTTCTAGAACAATTCTACGAACCAGAAGTCCAAGTACGACTGTCGCAAACCCGCCACCTATGAATCCTTCCCACGTCTTTTTTGGCGACAATTGTATTAAAGGTGTTTTGCCGAAGAAAAATCCAAAAACGTAAGCCATCACGTCATTTATGACGATCATACTCACTGGTACGATAAACCTAAAAAAAAATGATGAGAATGTAATAAAATTCAAATGACATTACGTTTAATAGAGATTGTTTTCTTATTTAGAATTTTAGACAGCTTACCAGATTAGTCCTTCGAAAATGTTTTGTATTATCAAGTAACTCTGAGTTACAACGATTAGAAGTGCCACGTGAGTCCATGCGAAGAGAGAAAATTGTTTCATATAGTATTTCTTCACGAGGGATAAAACGAACCAAACAAAACCAATGATGTAGAGACAGAACGAGATGAAGCGATGATACGTCACGAGAACTCGAAGATACTCCTAAAAAAATACATTTTATAGATTATAGGAAATATTTTAACTCTGAGAGCTTCAATTTCTTATTTCGACTGCATTCAAGTTCAAGCTTTCAAATTCTTTATTTTTGAGAAGCAAGCAGCTTGAAATTCTCTACAATTTATAAGTTTAAATTAATTAAAATCAATAGAAAATTAAAAATATACTAAAATTCATATTATCAAGTATAATTTTTCTAGAAGACAATTGACCAAAAATTCTTAAGTATAATTTCAGCAGAAGCCCCTTTACATCCTAAACGAAGCCATAGATATTGGAAACGTAATAACGGTCAGGAAAAGGGTATTGATTTCATGTCCAAGCCTCTTTCATTAAATCCGCTTTGATTTGCGCATTATTTGTATGACAATTATGTAACGCATCCCTACATTTAGGAAACGTACAATATGATAGTCAAGACAAAAGGAAGATCAAATCTAAGATTTTTACAGATAAATAGATAGTTACTGTTCGATTGATGACGACGGCGAAGTAGTCCATCAGGTTCTCTCCATAGAAAAAATAATTGGACGTTATTAAGAAGTACCATGAGAGGGATCGGAACCAAGGCAAACCATGAATTCTATATACAGCGTACCCGATGTTGATAATTTCTTCAAAACATTTCACTTGAACGACCAGCGTCTGTTTATTTAAGAACAAAAATTAGGAATGCTAAATATGTTCTAAAATAAGAAGAAAAGATACAATTTTTATTACCGTGAGCATCAGAGCCAATGGTCCACCATAAATGATAAGGCAAAATCCGCCTATCATCAAGTACGTAAAGATACCTCGGATTATCCAGTTTTTCCAGCTGCGAATAAAAATGAAGTTTATTTAAGGGTGTTGGTTCAAAGTTCGAACCTTAAAATTCGATTTCTTTGTTTTACTCAACAAATATTGTAACTAGATATTTTTTCTCTCTGTACAGCTACTAATTTTGTAAATACGAGAATTATGGGTACAGAGCGAAAAAGTCTAACTTTAATATTTTTTGCGTAAAATGAAAAGAATGGATTTTTAAGTTAATTTTGAATTCCTCGTTTTACGTAAAAAGTATTAAAAGTAAACTCGAATTTTGAATGTTATTATGACCTTTCCTATAGCACTAGCATAGAGTTTAAATATGTTTTTTTAAAAAAAGGAAGAGCCTAATGAAAAACTGTTTACTCACTGCTATCTTCCGGAAAAAAGATTTATTATTCATTATATCATCCACATTTTTAATAACTTTTTATTTCAACAATGATAAATTTATAAATACAGGTTTAAGACTTACCGATCTGGCAAGCCAGAAATTAAAGATCCGAGAATTTTAGGTGTATGGTCGGTTCCTTGTGGTAAACTTTTCGCCATCTCCTCAACTTCAAGTTTGCCATCATCTTCAGATTCAATATCTTTCTGAATCAAAAAATTTTGCTTTGTTATATAAAGTTTATCGATTCTTTATGCTAATCTGAAACTATTCCAACTGTTTTATTTAAAATTATTAATTCCGAGACTTACATTTTACATTAAAATGTTTAAAATTATTTACGCCTCTCGATATAATAATGTTCGTTAATGTTTGTAGCTTTTAATCATTTCTAGACAAATTGCTTACCGTTCTTTTAAACTAGATATTTTACCTTATCTCTTCATTTTAATTTAACTACTGTAATGCCAAAGTTCAATTTCCTTGAGAAAGTAATTTTAAAATTTTAGAATAAAAATTGCTATTATTATAAAATCACTGATTTTTTGCAACTAATCTGCATTTTAATAATTAGGAAAACTACTACCATGATATTAAAAAATATTGATTATAGCCCTGACCTTCTTTCAGCATTGTCTCTTAATTAAATACTTTATTGAGTTCTGTTTTAGTTTTTAATATTTTAAGCAGAAAAGAAAATTAAGGACTGAAAATTATTTTAATAATTGTTTAATTTTAATTTTAATAATATTGTTTATAAAATTAATTGTGTCATTTTAGAATCATTATGATAGTCATCTAATATCCATTTAAGCGTGAATTTATATTATTTTCATCAACAAAAACTACATTTAACAATTAATTTCTATTGAAGTCGTTTAATGAATTCATATTTTAATAGTGAACGCGGAGCATGAAATTGATTATGGATTCCTATAACTTATAATCTTGAATTTAACTTTCTACTTCAATTTAAACAAAAAAATATAAATAAATAGACGTAAGTATCTCATAAAGAACTGAAATTTTCTACCACTACATATTTTTACAAAATTAATGAAAGAAAAATGATTCTCGTCTCTACAATTTTGCATACAATATTTCCAACAATATTCAACAAAGTTGCCCAAGGAAAAATAAATGTAATGACGTTTGCAGAGTTATAAATAAGTTATAAATAAACATTTAGTCTTATCTACAATTTTAAATGATATTCCATATTAAGGAAGACTAATTATTTCAAATTAAATCAGAAATTCTAGGAGTTAATACGTGATTTTAATTAACAAGAGGAAATAAAGCAAGTGCAAAAAAAAAATGTAAAAATCATCTGACAAAAAACGTCAACATCATGGCAGATCTGTCATTTAAAATCATTACTAATGAATGAAAATCACAAAAGGCTCGGAATTCGATTCACAAAAATTTGCAGAATTGTTGTTTCTTTTCAAGGGAAAAAGAACTAAATTCAGAAATGAAAAAAAAGATATATAAATCGAGTAATCTTACTTGATCATCACTGACATCCCGTGGAGGTTCGGGCGCATCGGCCACCGTTCTTTTTCGAATCGAAGACATTGTAGATGATACTGTGATTCGCAATTTCTTTGGGAGAAAAAAAAATGTATATCCGAAGAAGCACTGCGATCACTGATCTGTTAGGCTTGGCTACATATTTACATGTTTTTTAAATAATTAATTAAACGAAGCGGACGTGATGTACAAATATCAGAGTTACTTGTTAATACTGGTCACTGGTTAACACTATAAGGTTAGCAAGAATTGTCCGAATTGGCTGCAATCGGAAGATCTCGGCAAACTTCGGAAAATCGATGAGTAGAATTTTCTCCCACCCACAACCCACAACGCAAACAAAAATAAACAATGGCTTTGAATCCAAAGAGCATGTCAACAAAAGATCACAACGAAAGTAAATAAATAATACAAAAACAATACTTTCTGCATTAAAATCATCAAAATGAATTTTTTGTGAAGTTAGGAATTTTCTGTTTTCGTTTATTCTCTTTTATTAAACTGAACAAAATATTATACAATATTGACAATATTGTTAAAATGATTAAAATCGTACAAAAGTTTGTTACATTTTTCTAGAGTTCCGAAGGGAGAATATTACTTTAAGAACGAGAATATAACGGAGTATATTACCGACCATTGTGACCGAATGTTACCATTTAGTTTTGAATCGTAAATTCTGAGAAAAATTTACGGATGATAAGTAATAAATTCACCAAAGAATTTAAAATAGCTTATTTAATAATTATTATAGTATTTCTACTTCTAGAATCTTTATTTTATTTATTTAAAAAACCACGTTTGAATTCTCCCGCGTATTTTTTACGTCGAAAATGGCCGAATGGATGTCACGTGACATTCACATGCTGCAACGCATGATGTCTACGCAGTCTACGTCGTATGACTTCGTGTCATACAGTAATAAAAAATAAAAATATATAAAAATTAAAATATTGTCAAATACAGGGAACACAGTGAATCTTGAATAAGTGACAGTTGATTGTGGGAATACGAATAACCTCATCATAGTGACGCATACATATAAGTGATACCGAAAGGTACTGATTGTTCAAGACCAGTTGTACTCCAAAAATTCTGGTCAGTGAATTTTCACCAACAACGGGAACCATAATGAAGAAAAAGGTAGGAATCTTGAATAATTACAACAGAAAAGTGGCAAATAATTACTTGGAAGTTTTGGAGATTGTGATAATTGTTATACGACAAAAGTTCTTAATGTTGGAAACGCCTCTTTTGATTTGATGATTGTTTACAGAGTTGTATTTTGCGCAATTGATATATTTCTTCTTTCTCTAGGTTTTGTTGATGGGGAAAAGTGGCTCAGGGAAGACGAGCATGCGGAGCATTATATTTGCTAATTATATTGCCCGAGATACTCGTCGCTTGGGAGCTACGAGTAAGTTTGCTTGTTTATATAGTTTTTTTTTATCAATATTCTGTGGTTTCGTTATTCGTGTTATCAGCTGTTGAATTTAGAGATCATATTTTGTGTACACTTTGATTAGTTTTAAGCTTTAGTAAAATTATAAGGAGCCTTCTTAATTTTTGTTTATTTCTTTTTTTAAGAAGATACTTTTCAGAAATATTTTCATTTAGTTATCGTGACTCATTTCTCTGGAAAGTTTTGTATTAATAAAAATGTATATTTTATAGTCGATGTCGAGCACAGTCACGTGAGATTTCTCGGAAATTTGGTGTTAAATCTCTGGGATTGCGGTGGTCAAGAAGCATTTATGGAGAACTACTTCGCATCCCAGCGAGATAACATTTTTAGAAACGTGGAGGTACTCATATACGTTTTCGATGTGGAATCTCGTGAGTTGGACAAAGATATGCATTATTACCAGAGTTGCTTGGAGGCAATTTTACAAAATAGTCCCGAGGCAAAAATTTTCTGCCTGGTTCACAAAATGGATTTGATCCAGGATGACCAGCGAGATCTAATCTTCAGGGAACGAGAGGAAGACTTAAAGAGACTGAGCTTGCCTTTAGAATGCACATGTTTTAGGACTAGTATATGGGATGAAACTCTTTACAGGTATAAAATAAACTTAAAATACAAATTTACTGTGTATTAAAATTATATTAAAAGTCTTTGTCCATTATTTATTTTATTTAGTTAAATAATAATACATTTTATCTTACAGGGCATGGTCTTCCATCGTTTATATGTTGATACCGAATGTAAAGGAGCTGGAACAAAGTCTTAACCAATTCGCAAATATTATCGATGCGGACGAAGTTTTACTTTTTGAACGCGCAACTTTCCTGGTCATAAGTCACTGTCAAAGAAGATTCCATCGGGATGTCCATCGATTTGAGAAAGTCTCGAATATAATAAAGCAGTTCAAATTAAGCTGCAGGTACGTTTTGAATTATCTTATATACATATTTGGGACAAGAATTTGGATATTATTATATACTTATAATTTCAATTTGATTTGCAGCAAGTTAGCAGCGCAGTTTCAAAGCATGGAAGTCAGAAATACAAACTTTGCAGCTTTCATCGACGTTTTTACATCTAATACTTATGTTATGGTTGTGATGTCGGATCCCGCCATTCGTAAGTGTTTATTTCTTTTGTTTATATAAAATCAAGAAACTTTTACAAGGAAACTTTTACAATAAAAATGCACGATTAATCCGATTTTATTCAAGATAACAATTTTTGTTTTAGCATCTGCAGCGACGCTAATAAACATTCGAAACGCGCGAAAGCATTTTGAGAAGCTAGAACGTGCGAGTCAAAGTTCAGTTTTAAGTAGATAGAAGTCACTTCGACCCAGGCGCGTCGTAACCCGGGTCCAGACAATAAATCGCCATTAATTCAAGAACTTGGGACTGAGAATACATTTCTTCAGAATAAAAAACATTCTCTCTGTTAAAAAGGATCGAAATTATGAAAGGATCGTGGGTATAATTTCAATATTCACTGGAGCGACGTATATTATTGAAAATTGAAGAAAAAACTAAGCATAAAAATATTAAAAATGTCTAGATAATATACGACGTTCAATTGTTTTTACAATTAGATGTAAGAAAGAGCATTCGTGACAATTAGGAATTATAGAAGTACTAAAAGTTAGTCTTTTTTTCAAAACAGATGGCATTCTCAATACATAGTTATATTTCCAATGAGTCAAGAATGGTTCTAGTCTTTGGCTACTGCCTTTCAGTGAGAATGGGGAGTTGAATTTTCATTTTATTTTTCCATTAGAAGACTCCATTTTCCCACAGGCATGATTAATTTATTTTTAGATACAAACAAAGGAAAAAAAGAGTAGAATAGAGAAAACGACTTAATTTTTTTTTTCAGCTTCAAGTTATTTACATTTTGTCAAATTTTGAAAGCATGTTGTAATTTCATTATTTTGTATAATACACTTCAGTAAGTTGGCACTTATTGTATTATGATATATTGTGTCGGATCCTAATCTGTATTTTGCTCATGCTGATTAATTACGAAAGGAGATTGTGCAGTAAGACTTTATTATGGACATTTGTAAGAATATGAGGGCTCTTTTTGAGGGTCCTATGATAGATTTGTCATATCTACTTGAATTACACCAATTACCCGAGACTGTTGAGATAAGTGTATTTTTTAAATGTATGAATAAAAGGATTTCCTGTGATGGAATATTTGTGTTTTAAGATAAAAAAAAACGTTAGGATCTTTAAATGTGATTTTTTTGAATCCAAAAATTTAATCCAAAATGGCATGAGTGAACAATGAAAAATCTTTTTTTATTTTACCAAAGTAGTTTTGAGAGTCTATATTTTAAAAAAAATACCTAAATGCGTAAATTTATTTAAACATCTTTTCCATTTAGGCGCTCGAATTTTTAAATTTTATACGTCACGATCTCGCAACAGTGTTGTATATTTCAATTTAAATTGGATAACATTATAGTTATTTAATAAGTACAATTGTCAAAGTTATGTAAATATTACATCATAATTATTAATTATTAATTATTGATTTAATTATTAGAAAATAAATAAAGAAACAAATTTTGAGAATTAGGAATTGGGATTATTGGGGACACTGCCAGCGTTGGCAACACTGGTTAACAAATCTGAATTCGCAATTAATTATGGGTAGCGTCATTCTTTTGTTTTCATTTCGAAAGGTAAACACGTTATGATTGTTGCTCCTCAAATTTAGTAACAATTAATTAATTTCTCGTGACTTTTTGAAACGAAACTATAAAAATGGATATTCGTGAAAAACTTTCGAGTACTGTTAATTCAAATGATCCACAATTTGAAGCTCTTTTAAAGATTGCCGTGCAAACTGAACTTGCCGAACTTGAAAAAGAACTACGAGGTGAGACGTAACCTGTTTAAATTTGTCTAAAATTTTTAAAATATTTAAGCTGAAGAAATGTTGAATTTAAAAAAGGGAAAAAAATGCGATTTATCATTTCGGATATCTAAAGTGATTGCAACTTCAATTTATACATATTAACAGTAAAAAGAAATCGAAATCAACGCAAAAGAGAAGAATTGGCTTCTGTACTCGAACGAAGAAAATATTTGAAGAAGAGCATTGCAGAGAAAACTAAACTTGTTGAGTCTATGCGTCGAGCAACTTGCTGGTATAGTTAGAATCAAATATGAAATTAAATTAAATTTATAGTTCATTATTACCAATTCGAATTTTGCGTTTAAAAATTTGATCCAATTTTTGTTTCCAGTCTTCAGGAATACTCAACGTTAATGCTGGAAAAAGTGGAGAATACGAAAAAGATGTTGGATGAAGATTCCTTAAGAAATTTACGCATTATCGAGGAAAGTGAAAATCTGAAAGACAAATATCAGAAAAAGTGGGAAGAATATGAAGTTCGTTTGATATTTAATGAGCACCAAATATTAAATTTTCAAACGCATTATTTATAACTAATAAAACCATTTTTTAAAGGAGCAATTCGAGTCGCTTCCACTCGCTAAGGAAAGAAAACTAGCTAAAGAAGAACTAAAAAGAGTTGAAGTGCAGCTTGAGTTCACTAAAATGAACATCCAAGAAATGGAAAGAAATGTCCGAGACTACGAAAAATTCAAGGAACTGAAACTTCAAAAGGATATTATCAAATTTGCTCAGAGTTGGGTAATTCACAGAGATAATGTAAACAATCTAAAGAAACTAAGGCAAGAAGATGCTGAACTCAAAGCGAAAATTGCTGAGCAGGAAACTAAGGTAAAGCGTTGAGAAAAAAAGTATAGGTTGAATTTCATTTTTGAAAATTTTGTAGTGGATTGTTATCGTGTTTTTTTTTTTTTTTTTTCCAATAGACTGAGGCTCTCATCAAACAAAAGGGAGACGAGGAAAGGCAAAAAGCATTAGCTCGTTACCAAATGCCGCCTCCAATCATGGATTACAGTTTTATGGAAACGATCAGGTCCCAGTATTCACAACAAACACCAAAAGTTGCGCAAAAACCACATCTTCCTCAATTGTGTCCTTCGACGGATAAAGATGATGATGATGATGATGATGATGATGATGATGATGATGATTTTGGTAAGGAGAAATCCAATTTTTTTTAAATATTAAAAATATTTCTTAAAATATTACTTAAAATATTTTCTGCATTTGCAGATTCTACCTCCGTGTCTTCTTCTTTTTTCGAGATGTGCATTAACGAAAAGCAGAGTTCTGAAAATGAGCAAAGAATTGAATAAGTATATAACGATCCAGGTATTTTAATACATTTCAATTAAATAAAATTTCAGGAACATTTTTATTAATTGCAAAATTTTTTATATCACTTTTACTTATAATTTGTAGATAATGTCTCTCTATCATCGAAACGAGATCGCGAATTTGCTACAATAAATAAGTCATCCAATATTACGATGCACTCAGTGGAAAATAGTCCAGGAGAAGTTATAAGATCTTTTACAAAAAACGTAGCTGGTTCTTCTCAAGATCCAATTCGTAAAGCACAAATTGAGAAACCAGCATTGGAAAAGACAGAAACTTCTAAAAGACCAGCAAATTCGCCTGAAGAGAGTAAAATACGTAAAAAAGCCCATGGTGAAATGTCCAAAGCAAATATTAATCCTAATGAAAAGAGTCCTCAGGAAATAATGAAAACTATCCAGAAAAATGTGCGAGATCAAAGTAGAAGGCCTGATACATTTATGAAAATTGATACAGAAAGGAGAAAAGAAAATACTTCCGCAACTCCAGAAAGAAGGGAAACTGCTGTAGTTAATTCTTTAATGGGAAATTTCAACCTGGAGAGTAGTTTCTCGCAACACACAAATCTTTCGTTTGCTGAAAGTGCTAACAGTTTTATATTGAATGAGAATAACAGTAATGAACAAGGTATTCTTTAGCTTTGCCTCGTTTGCCTTAACATTAAAAGAAAATTGTATTTTTTAACATAAATGAACTTTATAAAATTAAATGTTAAAAAATCGTAAATACTAATAATTCAATGAAATCTAGTTCAAAAATCAATTAAGTATTGTATTCTAGGTACTGCATTTGATATAAATTCGGATATCTCGATGCAAAGTAATCTCGATGACCTAAACAAATCAATAAACTTTTCTGAGGATGAGGTCTCGAACTTAAGAAGCGATAATAATTTTAACGACACGAATGCTGTTAATCTAAATCCACCAGGTGAAACAATTTTCCAAATAAATATAAAAATAATCTTATATCAGATTTTTTTATTAATTAAATTATTTTTATAATTTTCTTTTACAGCGCAGGCACAGTTTGTTGCCTCTCAAAACAACCGTTTTCTCAACTTTCAAGGGTTTTTTCCTAAATAAATACGCTGTTCAAGTTGCCGTAAGAATATATTTTTCTTTTGCGTTCAAATAAGATTAAGAGTGTTGGAGGAGTACGACCAGGTACGACGTGTATCTCGACCACTGATGCCAATGTTGGTATCCTGTGCTACTGCGCTTGCGTTATATAACGCAAATTAATTATATAACGTAAATTATAACACATATTCTATAAATAACAGTTTATTATCATTCAATAAACTGTTATTTATAGAATATATGTGTTATAATTTTTTGTTTTGCCTGAAATCAAAAATTACACAATTTATATACATTCCTGTGCATTCTTTAATGATTATTTATTTAAATTACAAGAATTGTTTTTTAGAGTAATGTTGAATCGCGCGCCAAGTGCGACCAACCACCCTGCTGGAAGTAAAAAGATAGAAATCCTATCTCTTTCTATCGCATTCTATCTCTAAGATAGAAAGAGATAAAGATTGTTTATCCCTTTCTATCTCTCGATTATCCCCTTCTATCTCTTTCTATATCCTTGTCAATCACCGTACTCTCCTATCTCTTTCAATCCCCACTACTCTATCTCTTTCTATCTCCTTGTCAATCACCGTAATCTCCTATCTCTTTCAATCCCCACTTCTCTATCTCTTTCTATCTCTTGC
>JAUESH010000043.1:10423696-10434526 GCA_032275165.1 Synergus magnus | reverse complement strand
GTCATGTGTCAATGTAATTTTAAATATTTAAAATTAAAAGTCTTCAAAAACTAAAAACAACTTTAACAAAAATTAAACTTGATAAAATTTACGAATCAAGTTATAGAATAAAAAAAATATCAGACAGCATTGTGAATTAAAAGTGGCATAATATAAAGGTTTGAAAATTCCCGCGAAGCAAATGTCAAATACATAATTCGAAATAAAAGATACAGATAAATTGTATTATGGTATTGGGATAGGTGGGTACCAATTTGCTCGAATAAATTGTGCTAATTGTGCAAAGTACGAACGCTCACAAAGATATATGCACATGACTAATTAGATTATTGATTTTATGTAATTTGAGGTTAGATTTAGCTTTGACAAGTTGTCAGCACTGGTGAGCATCAGCGTCTTTGTTTAAGAAAATGGCAGACTCACTAGCAAAGTACGGACTTTACATTGACGATTTGAGTAAAATACGCATTTTAGATCCCGAGGTGGTCAGTCAAGCTAGCAAATTAAAAGAAGAGTGTCAAACTTTTGTTAATAGTAAGTAAGGCACTCTGGGTTTTTATGCACCACGACGAGCAAGAAAAATCGTTGCTTTTCTGGGAGCACTTTTCTGTTTTCTGTAGATTTTGAATAAAAGTAGACTCTCTGAAAATTTATAGTTAGTGAATCAAAATTACTCACCTTTTTCTCCTTAGAAAATGAGTCTATGACAACTTATCACTTATTTATCTCACACTGCAATGTAATCTTTGGAAATCACGAGCACTTATCGCATTGTATACAAGTAGCGATAATTTATTTCGCCATCTGCAGGCAGATTCTTGAATTAGAAACACCGGTGGACGCAAAATTAAAAAATAACAGAAATCTTTTATTTTCTTTAGAAATTAACGAGTTCAAAAAGAGCACCGATGAATTTATCCAAATTTTGGACAACGTGGGCCTGCAAGTTGAAAAAGAAAAGATGAAAGTGATCGGTGCTCGAAACTTATTACGTTCAGTTTCTAAAGAACGAGAAGCGCAAAAGCAACAAATGCAGGTATAGATAAAAAAATTAATGTTATACCTTCCCCAAAATATATCACACTTCAAATCACATCCATAAACTTCTTGTAATTCCAGGCCTTAATAATGGAAAAATCCATGGAGTTGGAACGACTTCGAATTCAGTACGACTCTCTCAAAAAAATTGAAATGGAACAGTTGGAAACGATTGAACACTTAACAGTAAATTGAAACTATTCCTTTCAATATTTCATAGAACCGTGATATCACTCGGCGTGATAAAAATGATCACGCCGAGTGATTTTCACTATTCAAGTACAACCTAGTGAAAAAAATGAAACAGAGATAAGAATTAATTTTTAAAACACTATAATTAAGTCTGCAACCATAAAATTTAATGTCTTATCATAATGAGATTAAAATTTGTAAAAAATGATATAAGAATTCATAAAATGAGAAAAAAGTAGAAGAGCGAATGATAGATATTTATAGTCATGAAAAGGAGTGAATGAAAATGGGTTCAGAATTTGTCTTCATGGTACATGTATTACGAAACGGATATATGCATATTGTACATAGGTTGATCAAGAATTTTGCATCTAAGAATCGAAGTGTTGGGTGAAGACTCTCCGCAAATGAGACAACGTCTAATGTACAAAGAGTGGAGACGGTCGACCCCTGAACATGAAAGGCACATCAGTTAATTCTGGCTGATACTAAGTATACATTGTAAAACGTCCTGTTCGAGCCAAACTTTCCAGACTGCTTCAATTTTATTTACAAATGTTAACGAATTTGAACGATTCGACATTGTTTTTCTGAAAAATTGTTACACCCAGCATAATCATATTTATACCGACAGCTATACAAATGAGAAGCAATCAAGAAGTTCCGATCTTTGAATACTATAGTATTCAACAAAAAATCAACGGTGTACAATAATCTCGAGTAAATTCTAATATCATTAGAACTCGTCACATCGGGCAATTCTGCATCTCAAAAGATCAAATTTGCTTTTCCCTACGCATAGAATCTTTGTAATGAATGCGTTACTTTGGTATTGCATGTTCAGTACAGCTACTCGAAGTTTGTAGTGTTAACAGATTCGGTGATTTATACATAAGATAGATACTCTAAACGATAAAGCAAAAAAAAAGAGAATGTAGTTTTGAAGAATCTTGAAAGCAGTAAAAAAAAGTGTTACCATCACTTTTACAACCATCACTACCTGTCTTTCAAGAAGGGTCGGAAAACGATTAGACAGGCTTTTAAGAAGTAAGAAGTGCTAACTTTATAATTGAAATTTTGATACTTTTGTATAACACAGCAACTAGGAATTGAAAAATAAACTTTATTCAAAAAGAAAATAAGAAATGATTCGTTTGTATTGGATTACAGATATAAATCTTACAGCTTATGTTTAGAAATATGTACAGTCGCACGTTTAATGTACCTTACAAACTCAATAGTACACTAAAGAAAAACAAAGTCTGTTCTGATAGGACATCGCAGATGCCACTCTGTTCCGAAAAGCTTTTTACATTTTTTTTTCTCTCAACTGTGCATGATTTTGAAATTTAAATAAACGACCGATCCACGCTTAGGAATGATAGTGAAATAAAGAGTGAGTTAATACAATACACAATAGGTGATGAAACCTGGACATTTACGACATCGTGAATTGTTGAACGATGCGAATGCAAATGGAGTGAATGGCATATTATAAAAAAAGTTTTTTTTTTTTTTTGTTTCTCCGCGCCGTCAATTCTCTTGAAGTATACACCATAACCAATGAAAATTTAGTGTCCACGGGAGCGATAAATATTTTAAAATTATTATTAAAGGCTAGAGTGTTATGACGTCGATGTGAATAAAACAATAAATTATACAGTTGATAGGTTGCCGCTAATTTTTTACCTTATCTTTGCCGTATTTAAATGTATGCTTATATTTACTTATCAACTATAATATATAAAGGTGTTCTCCACTGAAAAGAAAGTGTTAAAATTATATTCTATCGCTTAAACAACTATTCCTCGTTCTAGTAATTGAATTACAGTTCTTCAATTTCTTTCTAATTTCCACCACAATTTTGAAAACTGTGGAAAAAAACCCGTTAGAGATTTTACCTCAGTCAAAAATGTAAAAACAAAAGCATTCGTAGAATCCTGTATAAGAAGTAATTCAGCAATACCGTACTCCATTCGTTTACTTTTTCCAAGTTAATAAAAAAACATATCACCCGCGTAAGTTCCAATCATTCAGTCTATTGAGCACTTGCAATGGTCGTGCTTTTATGTATTGTTTTAATGTAACTGCAAGATGGTAGAGTGACTCTGGCATTAATTCAGAGTCGGTTTACGGAATTGCATAATTTTACAAAAATTCATATCCACTTGAACAGAATTTGTTTCTGTAGGTCAATTTGGGATGAAAGCACTTTTCAGACAGCTTCAGTTTTTTGACGCTTGCATTCTTCTATCACATTTTCATGCGTCACATACTCGCTGGTTTCTACATTACTCGGGGATATAGGCCTTTTCTTTGTCACTGGTTGTTCTGCTGCTGAATTGCTCACATCATTCGATAGCAATGATTTGAACTGAACGATCACTGCCGTCATGTTGTCACAACCTGTTCCATCTCCCAAAGTGTTTGGCGCAAGGCAATGATCGAAGAGCTGAAACCAGAAATTTCACATTCACATTAAAAAAATTTATAACAGAATCTTTAGGGTGTTAAAATTTAAAAGTTTTTAAAAATTAAGGCATGCCACATTTATAATAAGAATAATTAAGAAATCATAAACCATAAAAAACTACAAACCTCTTCACAGATTTTTGAGAGGCTTTGACCACCTTGTTTCAGGCGTGTTCGAATGAACTGAATGACGTCTTGACTGGACATGAAATTCCAGATTCCATCGCAGGCAAGTATAAGGAACTCGTCGCTCTTTGGATCGATAGTGGTATGCCTGATATCTGGGAGGGCTGAAATCATCTGTTCCTGAGGTGGTAAAGTAGCATTCTGTTTATACGCATGATCTCCAAGTGCCCTGGAGAGATTAAGTCCGCCATTGACTCTTCCATCAGCCGTGACTTTACCACCAGCTTTTATAATCCGAGACATTTCTGGCTGATCTTCTGGTTTGTGGTCCAAACTGAGCTCGAGCGCTTGACCATCTCGGCACAAAACGCATCGAGAATCTCCAGCATTAGCCACATATAGATCTGTACCTTTTAGAATTGCAACTACTGCTGTGCAACCACTGTCAGATCCTGGCTGGAATATCAATAGAATAATCGATTAGAAAATAACTCAATTATTATAATATTAAAAACTAATCTTTTGAGAACTACTCCTACAAATATTTACCTCTTCGGTTAGATCTGTCGGTACAACATCTTCATCTTCTATATCTTCATCGTCGTCTTCATCATCCTCCTCGTCGTCGTCCTCGTCTTCATCATCTTCGTCTTCATCGTCGTCATCATCTTCTTCGTCGTCTTCATCATCGCTGTCGAAGACTCCTTCATTTTTTGCCATTATTTCCTTGCCCCTAAAAACCAAACCCCAACATTTCAGATTAAATTCAGTTCTCACATGTTCTTTTAAAGTTCCATCAGTATATTTACACTAATAAATAAAAAAGACACTTACGTTCCACGACCTCCTACAAAGGATTCATCATTCTCCTCGTCATCATCCTCCTCGTCGTCATCATCAGAGTTCTGATTCTCTGTCGTTAGTAAATTTTTGTAAAGATCAATTACACTTTGATGATGTCTTTTATCTCTTCGGATACTACTACTAATATTTTCCTGCTGTTCTGCTTCGCCATTTTCCGCTGGTATGCAAGAGCTGCTGGTAACATTGTCGCCTGCTGCTTTACTGCTATCTGCATCCTCGAAATTTTGCTGAGAACTTGCGCCATTTCTTTCCGGGTCTATAATAGGACTTTGTTCCGGTTCTGGAGCTTTGCTCGGTGAAACCTTGTCCTTAACGTCCTCCGAACTGTCAGGCATGTCTATAGATTTCATTGAAGTTTCGGGATCTGCTGTAGAAGCGACTCTTTGTGATGTTCCAGACACTTCACCGTTGCTCGTTGTGGAATCAAGAATTTGTTCTGCCTCGCTACTCTTAGGACTCTCGGATCCCTTTCTGTCCACTGAAGTCGAGGCACTTGAGGCGCTCGAGGCGCAGGGCTGGCTCGAACTGCTGACGTCGCTTTCATTGGTATTCCAAGATGAGGACGAGGCTGAACACCCTGCACCAGATGAAGAACAGCTTGCTTTTTCTTTTCCCTTTCGACTTCGTAAGTACGGACTCGCTGAACATACACGACTACTAACATCGTTTTTCAAGCCTTTTAAGTGTGGACTCAAAATTTCAGCCTGATATTTCGCCATGACTTGTTCCAAGGGCATTGTCGCTTCCATACAGAGATTGCTAATATTTTCTTCTTCATCTAGATAAGAGCAAATTCAAAAGTTTATTAAATGATTCGATCATCTTATCTTATAAGTATAAAATAAGAATCTGAACATACCAGAATCATCAGTATCTCCCTTTTCCTTATCTGGTTCCTTCGTTCCTGCAATTTCCTTCAGAATGTCAATGACTTCCGGCTTTGTTAGAGTAGCGTCGAATCCTAAGAAAGCATCTATGAGAGCCTGTTTAATATCCCCTTTTTTGTAGGCCTCTGTTGATTTAATGAAGTCTGGCAAATTTTTAGCACAGTATGCAGCTACTTCGTGACCTCCGTGGCCATCGTAGACGGCAAATAGCGAAGCATCTTCGTCGAATTCTATACAAGCATTGTGAGCATCCTACAAAGAAAAATTAACTAACGTATGAGAACATCTGTTATTTGTAATTATTTGCAATTATAGATATGGGGTGGTATAAAATTTAATAATTTTCAGAATATATTTACAATTAGTAGTAACAGAAATTAACAAAATGAGCAAAGAAATATATAAATCATTATTGCTTCACAGTAAATAAATTGCAAACATTTAAATGAGTCGCCAGGGTGGCGATTTCAAATTCCCGGTTTTTTCCGGTCAAGTAAAAATAAAAATACTTTCTCTCATACAGTATAGGCAATTATTAAAAGAATGAGAACTTGAATTTTACTGCGATCAGAAACAAATTCCCGATTTTTACTTAAATTCCCAGTCTTTTTCCGAACTTTCCCGGGCAAGTCGCCACCCTGGTCACACCTAAATCGTAAGGAGTAGAAATCACGTTTAATATCCTATACGGCCTGCACGAAACGAGCTGTAAACTCGGCTATACTCGCGCAATGGAGGTTATGTTTGGTACAGTGCCCTCCCAATGCAAAACTCGCAAATGCCCATTCACATAATTTGCAAATGACCTAAAATCAACTTCTCGAACGAATTTTCACTCGTTTCAAAATCCGCAAAGCAAAACTGCAGCTATTGATTTTTCACTTGAAAATCGCGTAAGCGGCAAATCAAAAAGAAATGCATTTGCTTCAATTTTGTAAGTAAAAGGTAAAAGCTGGGAAAATTACCCGAATAGTCTTCGAAAAATCTGCAACGCTTTAAAATCGAATAACCTCTTTGAAGAATTTTGAACCGAATTTGATCGACATTGATTGTAAAACGATTAGCCGGTAAATGTACTGAAAATGCACACGTTCACGGTAGAATGGCATCTTTGGAGCGCACGTAATGTATATTTTCAAGTGATTCGCAAACCGCTCGTTCCGCAGAATTTAATTCTCAAGCGAACGTGGAGGCTTTAAGAGTGAAGCGGGTGTGGAACTGGAAAAAAAAACTTGAAGCGGTCGAAGCCGGCTTTCGCCGAAATCGCATCTTTCGAAAACGTAAGAGAATAACGGTTTTATGCGAACTCTCAAGAATTTAGGACTTACCTCTTGACTAATTCGCCAGCCTTGCATGGAACTCGCGCCGTACGCAATATTTTTGCCCACCTGGTCGCAGGACACCTTCTCAGTAATCGGCTTGGACAAGTAGGCACCCATTTTTTGTGAAACCGGCGGCTGACACGTTGTTCTCTAAATAATAAGTATGATTATCGTGATTTCACTAGGAAAATTCAGAAACGCGAGTGCGCTACACGGTCATTAAATAGCAGCCCCCATGACCGGTTCGGCTTTCTGTTTTCACTGACTGCCAACCTGGCGCCCTCTAGCGCGCCACTTCCATTTTTGTAGGGTCTGAAGGCGCATGCGCAATGCGAATTCGCGCCAAAGTTTGGAGTTTGGTGGAGTTGAATTTCTTGTTTCGCGGGACGTTTGAAATATATGCTGGATAATTACAGCAGAGATTACAGAAACAGTCCACTATTGCAATTTTGGTTAGATATGGTTTAAACATTTTTCAATATATAAAGTTTCATTTTGAAGAGTAGATACATTTTGTATTTCGTTATAATATCTACTCTCCTAATAAAACATTTATTTTGAAATTCAGTTTACGCCTGCACGTCTTCAATCCTGCATACTCTGACGTATGAAGAGTTGCGGATAAAAAGGAAAATATTTCACCCAAAATGGATCTTTATTAAATATTACATTTTGAAAAACCTATTTTCTCATTTGTTTAAAATACGATCGAGAATTTTTAAAAATTTGCCTACTAGTCTATTTTCAATATAAAGCATTTTGTTTTGGAATTCAGTTTGCGCCTGTGTGTCCTCAATCCTGTATACTTTGAGGTTTTATGAGTTGCCGATAAAAAGGAAAATATTTCGCCCAAGTTGTTTATGTATTAAATATTCAATTTTGAAAAACCCTATTTTGATTCGTAAAACTTTTCATAAAAAATTCTCAAATTGGGTGAGTTTTACACAAATTTTACAGAAATCTAATACTTTCTCTGATGATAACGTAAATAATGAAGAAATAGAATGCGGGTATACCATTTGGTAGATAACGCGAATAAAACCGTTAGTTAAAACTTAAAAGCATTGTCTTCAATTTATTGTTTTAACTACTCTAAAAGCGGAAGTATTTCTTAAATCAGAGACTATCGAACGAAAAATTTCTAAGATAAGAGTTCAGAGGACGCGTGGACAAGGTAGTGAATAATGTGATTAACACTCAAAGATAATGCGAGCGAGCAAGTAGGTCAACGCTTTTTCTTAAGCTTGGTATTTTCTTATACCCCCTAAAGGAGTTGAACGTTATTTGCATTTTTCACGGCACGATAGAGGTTAACGACCCGCTCTTTAGTTCTTCGAAAACTAATTTTTTTCTCTCGCATGAGGATAATGGTATTCGGAAGTATTACAACATTTATTTTTTTCAGTCAACCTATATTTATCTATTCATAA
This sequence comes from Synergus magnus, assembly GCA_032275165.1. Classification (NCBI taxonomy): domain Eukaryota; kingdom Metazoa; phylum Arthropoda; class Insecta; order Hymenoptera; family Cynipidae; genus Synergus; species Synergus magnus. The sequence goes on along the minus strand of JAUESH010000043.1, from coordinate 10,426,195 downwards.
ATGTAAACTTGGATTTCAATCCCTAGGCTATTCCACAGGATATCCTAAAATTATAATATGGGATATCCTTTGCAGAGAATAAGCCAAAAATATCCTGTAACTCTGAATATTATTTATCATGTCTTAGGCTAATCATGAAAACCAATCCGAAATTTTCCGAATCATTCCGGAATTTGTATTCGAACATAACAGTTTCATTCCGATCTAATCCGAAGGAAGTTTTCAATCCGAATATTAATCCGAGGTCCATTCAAAATCAATTCGAACTTGTAATCCGAATGAATCCGGTCAATCCGAATTAATCAGAATTAATCCGAACTTATAATCCGAATAAATCCGGTCAATCTGAATAAATTCGGATAGACCGGATTCATTCGGATTGAAAATTCTGATTGACCGGATTGACCGGATTCATTCGTATTGAAAATTCGGATTGATTCGGCCTGACCGGAAACATTCGGATTGAAAGTTCAGATTAGTTCTGATTAATTCGGATTGACCGGATTCATTCGGATTACAAATTCGGAATGATTTTGAATAGGCCTCGGATTAATTCGGATTGAAAACTTCATTCGGATTAGATCCGAATGAAACTGTTTGGTTCGGATACAAATTCCGGAAAGATTTGGATTGGTTCGGATTGAAATTCATTCTGAACCAATCCGAAATTTTCCGAACCATCCCGGAATTTGTATGCGAATCAAACAGTTTCATTCCTATCTAATCCAAAGGAAGTTTTCAATCTGAATTAATCCGAGGTCCATTCACATTCAATTCGAACTTGTAATCCGAATGAATCCGGTCAATTCGAATCAATCAGAATTAATCCGAATAAATCCGGTCAATCTGAATAAATTCATATAGACCGGATTTATTTGGATTGAAAATGCTGATTGACCGGATTCATTCGGATTGAAAATTTGAATTGACTCGGACTGACCGGAAACATTCGGATTGAAAGTTCGGATTAGTTCTGATTAATTCAGATTGACCGGATTCATTCGGATTACAAGTTCGAAATAATTTTGAATCGGCCTCGCATTAATTCGGATTGAAAACTTCATTCGGATTAGATTGGAATGAAACTGTTTGGTTTGGATACAAATTTCGAAATGATTCGGAAAATTTCGGATTGATTCGGAATGAATTTCAATTCGAAGCTTTCGCTAGGGAATATTCAAATTACAACAAATTTTGAAAAATTGTCAGGAGTTTTAAGGGTTTTAACGAGATTTCACGGGATTTTAGGTAATGTTAAGGAATTCAAAGGGATTTTACGATATTTACTTGAATTTTAGAGAATATTAAGGGATTTTACGAGATTTCGAGGGATTTTACAATAGTTATTGGGGTTTTATGGAATTTTAAGTGATTTGGCGAGATTTCATTGGATTTTTAGAAATTTTACAGGATTTAATGAGATTTCATGGGATTTTAAGGGATTTAACGATGTTTTGTGAGATTTTAAGTAATTTTAAGGAATATCAAGTGATTTTACGAAATTTAAATATTATCAATAAGATTTTCTAAAACGTGCATTGGGATTTTAAAAAATTTTAAGGGATTTCACGAAATTTTCAGTAATAATAAGTAATTTTCAGTAATAGTAAATTTATTTCGATATTACGGAATTTCAAGTACTTTTAATGTTTTTAACGAGATTTAATGGCATTTTGAGGAATTGCAAGGTGTTTTACGGCATTTTTTGGGGGAATTTGCGAACATATATAATTTCAAGATATTTCGCGGGTTATTAAATATTTTTAATGGATTTAACAATGTTTTGTGGAATTTTAAATAATTTTAAGGAATTTTACGTGATTTTTACGAAATTTAAATATCAATGGGATTTTCTGAAACGTACATTGGGATTTTTGAACATTTTTAGGGATATCACGAAATTTTCAGTAATTCTAAGTAATTTTACGAAATTTATTTCGATATTACAGAATTTTAATGACTTTTAATGTTATTAACGAGATTTAATGTCATTATCAGGAATTGTAAGGGCACTTTTTTGGGGATTTGCGAACACATAATTTAATTTTAAGATATTTCGTGGGATGCTAAATATTTTTAAGGGACTTAACAATATTCTATGGGATATTAAGTAATTTCAAATAAGTTTAAGGGATCTCTAGGGATTTCAAGAGATTTCATTGGATTTTAAGGACTTTTACATAATTTCAAGGGATTTTATGAAATCTCTATAGGAAAATCAGTAATCTCGATTTCTTTACCAATTTATACATAGTAGTTTTATTTTACATTTTTACAAAAATTGATTGTTAATTTTAAAAAGTTTCAAATGGAGGATTTCTAAGAAGATCCTTTTTTCACAGCTTCGGAAAAACCGCTATCATTTTTCAAAATTTGTAAATCGGTCTTAATTAAAAAATTTGTATTAATTTATGTTAGCACTTTATTCTCTCTAAACTTGAATCAGTGAAAAATCAGTGAAATTTCACTGATTCCCAGTCAAATTCCACTGATTCTCAG
>JAUESH010000043.1:10335715-10353511 GCA_032275165.1 Synergus magnus | reverse complement strand
TTTTTTCGAAAACTACATTTAAAAACAAAGAAAATGAAAAAAAAAGTTATGATTTGGCCTATTTTTGACTAAACCATGAGCTTTTAAAAATTTTGAAGTAGTTAATTTGGGGATGAAATTCGTTTGAATTTTTTTTTTTTAATGCGTCGCTTATTTCTTGTTTACATATCCAAAAAACATAGTTTATTAAATAATTTTATGCACAGTAGATATAAATAAAGTTATATTGTAAAAAAATTTAAATTTTTCCAATGATTACCACTTTTAATTATTATTATTATTTTTATGAAAAAAAGAAAAAAAAATTAAAAATGACATTCATCTCGAAATTTCCGTTTTTTTCCGAAAATTTCAACAAAAAAAAACGTTGAAGATGGATCTGTATAATATTTATAAATTTTTTTCTGAAAAGTGCATTTAAAAACAAAAATTTTGATAAAAAAAACGGTCTGATAAGTCGATTTTTGAAAAAGTTACGGACATTTCAAAAAGAAAAAAGCCATTTTTTTTAAAAAAAACCCATAACTTTTTTTGGGTTAGGTAAAAAAATTTGAAAAAATTCTGAAAAATGTTTTCGATAGGGTATAAAAAGATAAAAAACGTTTCAACCAAATGGAAAGGGGTAGGGGTGAAAAGTGATCGATTTGGCATGGAATGCCCCATATATATATTATACATAAACAGGAAGTACGAAATAAGTTTTATTAAAAATTATATTATACACGAGAGAGAAAAAAGAGGTGCGAAAAAGGATATATCGAAAAGATCCATACAGTATTTTAAAATATAGTTACTATATATTGTATTATATAGCGTTTAGAGTATTAAAAATTACGAACCGTCTAGTGGCTCGTTATATTGTGTTACGTTTTCAAGTTTTATGTGTGCACTGTGAAACCTATTTCATTGACGAGTCTTTTAAGAACTGAATTTTTACAATACTCGCGAAATTCGCTTCGAAAATCGAGTCGAAGTCTAGTCCAAGTTTGTTACTTTTGTAGTAGCGTAATATAGGAAAAGTTACTTTCGATCTCATATTCTAAAATGCTAGACATTTTTCGAGGCTCTTTCCCTAATACGTTTCGATTCATAGAATTTACGATCCATTTGTTTAACTGCATATACGATATACAGAATTTCGTCGCTGTTGTCTGTTATTCGAGTTTAGATGTAAATTATTCATTAAGATAATTCTTAAAAACCAATTTTTCAAATTGCGCGATATTATTTTTGCATCCCATAGAAATTTTACTCATTTAAACAGAAAATACGTTACGAAGAAATCAAATCAAATCGAAATGAAGGAACATTTGGGGGTGATATTGGATTGAAAAAAAAAATTGGTTTTTAAAGAGCAAGCTATTATCCGTCGCTGTGGGTGTGCGGATTGCTGAAAATCCCAAGCTACGAAGGAAAGAGGCCGAGACTATTCCCCTCGTTTAAAGCATTTCAGAATTCAATTTTGCGAGATTCGAACTTTGCCTGCCTGGGAACATCCTTTCGAAGATCGAGGGACTTTTCATGTGGGCAATTTAAAAGGGATTTTTTATTGAAATATATCTCAAGAAAACTGATCAACGGATCTGGTGTGAACTCGGAAATTTGAAGCTTGAGAAATTCGATAAACCGCATTCTCCTCAAAAACTTAACACACATCGTGTTATCTTTTCGACTAAATTGCAATAATTACTAAATGTATTTCGTATAATCGTATAAGAAAAAAAGATCTGCAACTTGGGCACGCATACCAGACTTTTCTACCGCATTTTTTTCGCAGATTTCGCTGAGTTTTTAACCAATAGGCATGATCTGAAGGAAGAAAGGTGAAAGAAGACATAATCTAACAATTGAAAATGTTATAACATTATTATGACATTATTATGACAAATGAGAAGTAGATTACGCCTCTTTTCATTCATTCTTTCAGAGGATTATTTGCAAAAACGTCCATGAACATGTGCTTGCGGTATGCCTGCCTTTACAGTAAAGGCGAATCCGACGATCGACAATTATCGCGATTAAATGGTTAATTAGGGAGAGTCGACGTTAAGCATATTTGATTTTAGGAAGATCAGAGTACGTACGACTGACATAGAATTAGGCGCTTTTATACACGCTTAGCGTGAAAAGGTGTCCTAATTGCTCTATAGTTAAGCAATGCGCTGTGTTAAATTGCTATATTGAGTAATGTTATTCGACTTTGAAAGTTGAAACTCGAAAGTGGGCTTGTAAAGTGGCCCAGAAGCAGTCTGCGCTAATCTTGTGCAATTTGCGTATATATTCAGAAACAAAGCTCTGTATTACACGACGTCAGTGTAGTTCAAACCATCTACCTGCACTAACAGAAAATCGATTTCATATTATTACGCTGTACCAATCACGTTGCGATGCATTCAGAACACTTTTATAAAACAATACATTTTTCATTTTTATTCCTTGAAAATTCATTGACCGAAATTCTTCATCATGCAAGAATCTTTTTAATGCATGTTTCAACATACATTGAACATTTTTGACTCTTGAGTGCTTTGAATTAAAACTTAATAAGCATTTGATCCAACTCGGTTATTCCTTTTGTGACGAAAATAACGACCATATCATTTGCAATCCAATTATACTTCTTTATAAAAATAATTGGACTTCCGATCATTCGTTTTTCCATCAGTTGAAATATAGGTAAAATACAGTATAAATTATACTGTATTTTAAGTGAAATATTGTAAATACTTTTTCTGCTTGCATCGCAATGTCAAAAATCTCGAAAATACGAATGCGTACGGATGTTATAGTGATACAGAAAATAATACACCAAAGTTAACGACGATATTACGACGATGATGATATGATTACGATTACATTATAGTTTTTAATCTTTTATACGTTTATATGCAGTTAAATGACTTACATAATCAATGTTGTGGCATTATCTGATTGTGATGCGAACCTTGTTAGAGCACTAGTACTTGAATTAATCCTGTAATTTCATCAGCTAATTAAATAAACCTTTGAAAATTCACCCCGTGCACAGTCGACACGTTGGTTGAAGCAATCAGTCGATCTATATTAATGAATTATCTCCATTCTCTGAAATACACGCAGGAGACGAGATTTTATTGTCACGAAAATTTATTAATCATTGATCTCCTGCGTTGAGTACAGCAGAAAAAAATGCTTCTACCACGGTGCGACGGTGACACGAGTAAAATTTTATTGTTATTGAGAAATGTTCGATTGTCTTTAATAAATTGTGTATGTTAGAACAAAAATCAATCGTGTCCGATGGAATTTCAATCTAGATAACTTATGGACGAGGCTTTCCTGTCGAAAATAAAAAATCGAGAAGATCAATTTCGTTCGTCTTCATTATCCTGTATCTTTAATTGAATCCTTCCATAAATTTATTTATTTATTTACCTTAGCCAAAGCTTCGGATTGAAATTCATTCTGAACCAATCCGAAATTTTCCGAATCATTCCGGAATTTGTATCCGAACCAAACAGTTTCATTCCGATTTAATCCGAGGGAAGTTTTCAATCCGAATTAATCCGAGGTTCATTCAAAATGAATCCAAATGAATCCGGTCAATCCGAATTAATCAGAATTAATCCGAACTTTCAATCTGAATAAATCCGAACTTATCTGAATTTTTCGGAATCGTTCGGATTGATTCGGATGGACCGTATTCATTCGGATTGAAAGTTCGGATTGATTCGGATTGACCGGAACATTTGGATTGAAAGTTCGAATTAATTCTGATTAATTCGGGTTGACCGGATTCATTCGGATTGCATGTTCGGATTGAGTTTGAATGGGCCTCGGATTAATTGGGATTGAAAACTTCCTTCGGAAGTTCGGAATGAATCGGAATCGGAATGAAACTGTTTGGTTCGGATACAAATTCCGGAATGATTCGGAAAATGTCGGATTGGTTCAGAATAAATTTCAATCCGAAGCTTTCGCTAGAGTATTTTATTATTTTATTCGAGAAACCGAAATCGTTTATTTGATTAATATGCACGCAAAAATAAAACACGTTTCTATAAGTAAAATGACATTCAAATATTGTTGAAAATGTAGACGGATTTGAATTTGCCGCCAAAGCAAAATAGTTCACAAAGTATCCGCTCGCCAATATGGCGGTGCTGTAAGTTTCTGGCGTTTCTGGAGCGTTTGTTTTGGCGGTTGTTGGTTCAAAGCGTTAACCTCAAATAATTTGACATGTTTATCATTAACAATTTATTAAAATGACTCACTATAATACAATATCAGCTGTCCATGTCAAGAAATTAGGTATGTGTTAATTTTATACAATTTCTCAACGTATATTCACCAGAAAAATCGTTTCATTTCTTCAACATAACCTTAAACGCTATATTTGTTTGTTGTTCTTACCACACTAATTATAAAGATCTCGTTTAAGTTAAAAATTATTATATATTTTTTATAAGGTCACACGTTAGATGAAATTAGATTGAGAGCTTTGGATAATATTATTTCAAAGTTTAACCTCGGTTTCGGATGCGACTGCGATGCTGTCAAAAAGGAGTTGCTTGTCAAACTTCTCAACTGGTTTTCTTTCGATATTGTTCCTAGCCCGGAAAAAGTATTAGATTTAATACTTCATTTGATAAAGGTATTTTTATCGTCTATTAATGCATCATTTTTTTATTTCCTAGAATATTATTTATTATTGACGCAAAATTTGTTTGCAGACGAACGGAAGAAGTTATTTAAGTGCTTTCGGACAACTGAGGTTTCAAAATGAACTTCATGTTTTACGAAAGAAAATCGAGAGGAAATGGCATGACAAATTAAATCAAATAGAAGAAGCTGTTTTAAATCAGAATGAATATTCAGCAGGAGATTCTGAAGTGTGTACTCTTAAGGTATTTATAAAAAATCTTTGTTTTTTGCCTGAGAATTCTGACTATTCCATTTTTATTGTGTACATTATTTAATTCCATAATTTATTATCGATTTTCTTGATGATATACATCGCTTGAAAACTTTTTAAAAAATCTTTGAAGACTTCAAATTCTGAATTCGAATTTGAAAAATGAGCCCAAATTTTAATATCTGGAATTACAAAACTTAGGTGTAAAATTAGAAAATATTAGACATTGTGGGTAGTATTTGGTTTAATTTATATTAATTTAATATCCAAAATTTAATTCAAAAGGCTCCAATCAACACAGACATGTGCCGTAGTGATTATACAGAAAGTAGTTACGATTACCGATATGAAAGCGAAAAGACCAGAATGCAGAATCATCAACCTAATGTTGGCATGGTTTCCTCTCCTTTAGATAAGTAAGAATTTACATATTTTGAAATATTTTTAAAATACTATTATTGAAAAATTCAACATTCTTCTAATCTGAGCAAAAAGAACAATTATTTCTTCACAACAAAATTTTTTAGTTCAGTACCCTTTGATTTAACTTTACAATGTGGAAGTGGAACCGTCGTTTCAAAAAGAACAGAAGGGGGTTTAAAATGGCTAGTCATGCCCTGGCAACCTTTAGTTGCATCAGACAAAGGAGTTTTGTCTGCTGTTGAAGAAACCCTTACCAATACTCTAGAAACGAATCTTATACTGCACACTTGCCAATTCATAACAAACGTTATGTTGCAAGATTTTCCTGCCGAAGTTTTTCTCCAGAGACCTTCAATAGTTTTGGTAAATTCAATTTTATTCATGTAATATCTATTAAGAGTATTCATTATTTTCCTCTGAAGGCATTTAAATTCGGAATTAAAAGTTTTTCTATTTATTTGTAGGTTCTACATACTCTACTTACTTCTAACGATAACGAGTCTGATGCCAATTCAAGAGAAGTGATATTAATAGTGTTAAAAGCCTTGTACAAATTAACGCGATCATTGAGGTTTAGGATATATTATTATTGCGACCCATGCGTTGCAAATAAGAAACAGAAGGTAAATTTTGTTAATATTAAAAAAAAACTAATATTTTTACTGAATATATATTCGAATATTAGAAATAACACCACTCCTAATTAATTTGTAACAGGAATTGTCGAGGAATTTAGAAAGTAACAATTATGCTTCTTCAGAAGATAGAGACAGTCCAGACGGAGGTCTGTTAGAAGCCAATTATCAAGTTTATCAATCAGCAGTAAGTTTATAGTTTTTGTAAAATAATTAAAAAATCTTTTAATAAATCTATAAACATTTTTTAAAAACTCTTTTAGGGAACGAGTGATAGAAGTCACAGTGTGATGGACAATTTAGACGAGTCCGTGTTACAATTGCAACAAATGTTAATTCCAACCTATTGTATTGAATCTCTGACGAGAGTTATTTCTTTGCTAAGTCTTCCTGATGATCCAAAGCGGCCTTTAAAAATTAACAAACATATTACCGATCTAAGCTATGAGCTTGTGCAATTATTAACATTGAGCGTTATGCCTAATATTTGGCTTTGTAATGATGGCGTCGTTTTAAAGTTACATGAAGAGCTCAAAGAATTACTGAAGTTACTGAGTGAAGTCTCGGATTACTTTGGGAGTTACAGCAGTGTGGATCACTGTAGAATAACATATCTTCATCTCATAAGTGTAGTTACAAAACTTTTGAGCAACATCGTGCCATTGGAGTTAGCTGATGCAGTTATTCCAAAGCAACTAAAACTTACAATTTGTGTAGCTTGTATGGATGCATCGATTTATTTGATGTATCCGTCGTTGCACATTCTGTTACAAGATTATGCAAGGGTAAGTTATGTTTTACTTTATAAACTAAATTAATTCATTTAGGGTTAATTTTTAAACATTTATTTAAATCATGGTTGATATATAGCAATTTAGCGGAAAGGAGGAAATTGAATACATGAAATTATTAGACGAAACACGCACAATTGCGAAATCAATGAAAGCCGCGGTGTTATTGTTAAAAAATTCACCTGAAAAGTCACATGCAGAAACTTTAAATACAATCTATGCTTCAAAATTGAGCCTCTCGTACCATAAGAATGTGAGAGTTGTTCAAAATATTGTTACTTTTTTAAAGCGGTTGTCCGAGTAAGTAAATTAAAAATGTACAAAAATGTAAAAACAATATTTATATATATATGTACCTTTGTCTCAAATTTATTTCTATGTTTTTTCTATTTATAACTTAAACATTTTTTTTTTTTTTTCAAGGTATAAATTTAGTTCAGATGATCTTAGAACTGCTACAAAATTGACAGCTGGTTTATTGGCGTATGGAGATTTGGATATCCAAGGTGCCATGTATCACGAATGTTATTCTTTAGTCGTCTCCATTTTAGGAGTTGAATTTACAAGAGACAAACGACATTGGGAAAGCTTGTGTTTTTTATTCGAGCCAACGATCATGACTGAAATTATTTGTCATGGTGCAACTCACGAGAATGACAAGGTTTGTAAAAAATATATTTCAAATTACGAAATAAAAGAAGGTACAAGAAATTAAAAAGTAAAATTTGTTCATTTTAGATCAGAAATATGGCAGAAGAAATGCTAGTTTATATGTTGAAAGGGAAAGTTCAGATGGGCGAAACTGGCTGGATGAAATTTTTGGAGTCCATTGTTCCCGTATTACCTCTTTTGCAATGCTTTTCTTCTAATGAGACAGCTTTAGGACAATCTGTTACAAAGATGCTTGACCCTGATGTTTCTAATAATATACAACTTCCGTACATTGAGGTACATCAAAATACAACTTTAATTTCTTTATTTTCCCTGGTTTAGAAATATTTAAAAATTGATTACATTTCTGTAACATTTAGGTTCTAAAAGGTAATCTACGATTTCTCTTTGCTTCTGACTCTGACATAAGAGAAGAAGCAGTATGTCGACTTATTTGGCTACTTGGAAAAGAAAACGGCTCAGCTCAGAAACTACCAAGATTATCTTCTTTACATGGATTGCCTCTGAGTTCACTTTGTGTGTTTGATCGGCAAACTTCTTTCAAACGACCTGACGGCAATTATCAAGTAACCAACTCTCCCCTCGCAAAATTGATCATTTTAAGATACAGATAAAAAAAAAAACTAATAAATTGATGCTTATTTTAGAGAACCAGTTTGTTATCCGTGCTTGAAATGCTGAAAACTTCGAATATTGAACCCAAAATTAGGAAATCGGCTTTGGTTCAGATGAGTGTGATGCTGACTGATGTTTCTTTACATAAACTTTTCGTGGCTGAAAGTGGATTGCAGATAATACTGGAAATATTCGCTAGTGCTTTGGTAATTTAATAAGTATTCTCCATCGAAATTGAAGCTTAACTCTCTGCTAAAGAAATTTTTTTTCAGATTGAAAAAGACTATTTCAATTACCCTGATTCTGTAATACCAATATTGACAATGTTGAAATTACTTTGTGCAACAGAAGCTTCAGTTCGTCGTGAACTCTCTACTCGAATTGAAATTTTCTTTAATATTCTCAGAAGTAGGTGCAATTTATTTTCCAAAATGCTTTCACTATTCTATGAATTATTAATAAATAATTGCCACAATTATCTTTCTAGGTTTATTCCTTTTTCCAAATAACGAGTGTGTCAAGGTTGATGCTTCCCAACTTTTATGCTTACTTCTCTATAACGAATATATTATGAGATTGGGAGAAAAGAACAAGGACACAAACAATCCTTTCAATATTTCACTGCCGCATTTAATATTAATGCAGATGAAACTCCCATTCACTTGCAAAAGTCACTGGAAGACAAGCATTCATAGAAGAGCTGACGTATCTGGTAAATAAATTTAATTAAGCTTTATCTAATGTCATTAATTTAATTGGAATACCATTTATTTTTATGTAAAATATACTTTTTTTAGTACTTCATGGAAGTAATAACTTGGCAATCACCTTTGTTCGTCAATTCTGGGCTTGGGAATGGAATGGGGGGATGAAGATGTTGTGGAAGTCATGGGAAGAAGTGAATGGACCAGACATTTCAGAAAAATTAATGATAAGAGAATCCGAATTCACTTGTCTTCAGTTCAGCTGCCCTTTTTATTATTCTCAACAACAGCTGTATAATATACAAAATTCTACTACTCACGACGGAGTTTCCTGCGCACTGGATTACTTGACAATGTAAATATTCCTCACTACGAGTTTTATTTCTCAATTTAAAAATTTCACTCATTAACTTTAAATTTCTAGGTTAATAAAGTTGTATAATATGCTCAGATATGAAGATCTAGAAGACATGAGTGGTTTACCCTGGGCCCAATCATTCGAACGCTTTTTACTTTCTCACCCAACAAGCAAAGAAGATTGCGACCTGTTCGTCAATGTCTTGAATTTTCTCTACATTTACGTCAATCAAATAAAAAATGGTACTGCTTGGCTTTGTAAAATAATGAAAAACATGACCAAATCGTTATCAGATTTGCTGCGCAGTTTAGATACTAATAATCAAGATGTACACCAATCTGTTCTAAAATTGGCAAGATCTTGCTCAGCGACTGAAGAGTACGAAATTGATGTCGAAGAACCGCAAGACACTTGGATTAATTTTATCGAGCTTGTGGTTTCCAACTTATGCTTTGGCGACCAACAACACTTCTATAACTTAGGTATTTATAAATATTTTTATTCCAAAGGTGAAAACGGTAGCATTTGTCACCACGATACCAGCAAGAAGTCTTATCTCATTTAATAAAGTCCTCAGTTCAAGTAATTAAATAATAATATGTTAATTATTATTATCCTTTTTATTGCAGCTTATCTCGATTGGCTTCTGACTTGTTTAACGTACCTAATTGGCAAATGTCAATGGAGTGGTCACAAGAAAGTACTCATAAGTCTCGGAAATGCTTTAATCGAACTTATCATTTCCTTTCATGGAGCTGGTACTATCAGTTTTATGGGCATGTCCATCACAAGGAATTCTATAATTTGCTTAAACCACTTGCTCCACCAAATGCAAATTAATCTCAGCAAGAACGTGAGTTTATAAATATCTAAAATTTCCAATTAAACATTTATATCGAAGAATAAAAATGAAAAAATTATTTCTAGTCCTGGACATCCTTCTGGTATGAAGAAGGACGATCTTTGAGTTGGTTGCCAATGTTGTGGAAAAACAGAGATCCACTAGTTCGCGCATCAGCTTTGCAATTATTGGCTGGTTTGATCAGTGGAATGCACACCGCTTCACAACTTTTGAGTGCCGTAGCACTTGCCCCGAGTGAATTATGCCATTCTCTGATTTATTGCATAACGAATCAAAAAGAATGTTGTATCGTTAAAGAGGAAGCATGCATTGCATTTGGCAATTTGATTAAGAACTGCAACTCTTCAGCCTATCAATACGTGAGTATGATATTCGATTTAGATTTTTATTTCATTTCATTTTTATATCAAGGGTGAAACTAAAATTTTTTTCTTTAATTTCTTCCCTGACCTTTCAGTTTTAAACCGTCAGTTTTAAATCGTCGCTAATTGTTAAATAACTTATTCATTTATTCATTATCTTTTTTTTACTTCTTTAGGTCGACTCTTTAAAGCCAAACGCTATAATCATCTACATCGAACAAAGTAACTTTTACTACGAAATTAGCGCCCTTTATTCGAACTGTTACATGCGATCCACGTTAGATCCTGAGGCAATAAATTGTCAACAAAGCGAAAGCTCAAAAACCGAATCTGCAGAAAGTTCCACTTCAGGTTGTCTTTCCTTAGTGCCTCGTGCCATCTCTTATCTTTACAATTGTCCAGAGGATCTGCAGCTTCGTGAGTTTAGAAAGAATATATTATTATTTTATTTTCTTTCAAAGTTTTCTTACTTATTTTATTAATTTTAATTTAGTTTCTTTGAAAGACTCGGAAATTACAGAAGAAGACAGCTACCCTCAGTTTGTAGCAACTCCTTCTTTAGTCTCAGCACTCTGTAATTTACTAAATAATTTGATAATCGTCGGGGAACACGAAGTAGTACAGCAGATTTACGAACATTCCTTGGATAAATATTTCTTTAGGTAAGACGAAAGCTTCATAACAATTAATTTTGTAATTCAGAGTTTCGTAGTTTCTTGAAAAATTTCTTGATTCATTCTGACATTTTTTCTGGGGTTTCAGCTGCTTCAATGAAATTCCAAAGAATATTGAGTGCAAGAAAAGCTTAGAAAACTATTGCGATATTCTGGAAATGTATACAAGTCTCTGCAACGTTTTATCAAATTGCATCATTCACAGCAATGAATTTGCATCAGTTGCTTCATTTTCACCTGATTCCATCTTTTTGCTCTTCAGCTTTCTTAATAAGCAACTGTATTGTAAGTACAGTATTCATTAATACCGTAATCATGTTCACTTAATTTTAAATTCTTTTGTTTAAAATTTTTAATTCCTTATTTAATGAAAAGATGAAATATGTTCTATAAAAAATGAATTATATTTTTTCTTTTATTCAGACACCGTGAGTCCCAGGTTGATTTATTTGCGCAACCGACTCTGGGTATCAATCTACAATTTTCTGGCAGTTCTCTCTCTCACGGAAGGCCAGCATTTTGAAACCATACAAACGGCACTAGAACTAAGCGGTCCAGAAATGATAGTGAATTCCATTTACGAAGCGATGAAAAACAACGGGTCCGAGTTGCAAATAAGTGCAATCGGATGCCTTGCGTTTTTGCTGTCCCAAGAATTGCAAAAAGATCCAGAAAAAGGAGTTCTTTCCCTCAAATCAGTCCTAGACACAAATCTAATGCAACTTTCCAATGGAAGCAAAGATTGCTCTCTCAGAGAAGTTTTATCGAACGTCAATAAACTTTCCATAAGAAATTCAAATATGCACAAGAGAAAATCAAATGAGGAAGATGAACTAAAAATTCCTATCAACAGTACAAAATCCCATCGCGAGAATCAAAACATTACAGTCGGTTCGGAAATTTGCAAGATTCTTTTACACCTCTTCATTGCTCATAGTTATGCCAAGACTAAAAAAGCTGATAAACAATCAAAAGATAAAGATCTTATTATTGGGGCTTTAACTAATTTACTCTGCGTTTCGGAAGAGGCGAAGAAAATTGCAATTAAGGAGGATTTGTTGGAAACTTCTCTAATGATGTTGAAAGAATTGTACGTTAAACTTAATCTTCAACCCTTTGAGTTATACAGAAGTCAAACCGATCGGGAGAAAAAGGTATATAACCATTCATTGATCTTTTATGAAGAACTAGTTTCTAAAATTTGAACCGTTGTGACTAAAAATAAGTTTTTATTTCTGTTGGAACCCGAATATAAATTACCTGTTTAAATGTGACGATATGAACTCGGATTTCCCAGACAATAAACTTTAAATACAGACTTTGGGATTTCCGCTCGTCATTTCCACAAATCAACATGAAGAGAAAATTAATATTTCTTTTTTTTTTGCACGTAGGTCCACCCGTTATTACATGAAGTCAATGCCATTTTTGTATTGCTGATGAACTTTATGTACAAGAGCGTTCAAGTTAAAGAAATGTATGCGAAGGCTGGTCTAGCTGACGTATTACATAAATTATGGGCTTGGATTGCTTTGCATAAAAGTGTTTTGATATCTGGATTAAAATTGATTGCTACTTTTACGACCGATTGTCCTGAAGGTGAGTTTTACTATTTTTCATCTAATTACACTGCATTTTGTTGTTCTTATTGATGTCTATTTTATTAATTATTAATAGCCGCTCAATCATTGCCGTTGACAACTACTTTACCTGGCACGGGACTCAGGAAAACTCCAAACACAGTTGCCTTGATACATGTTATTATTCACTTGGTGTGTAAAGAAATCGAGAAAGCAGGACAGCTTTTTGAAAATGAAAAATTGCATTTCGCCTTTCATGCTTTACGAAATTCTGTTCACAACCACGAATGTAGAGTTGCTATTTTGAAGGTAATTAAAAATATTTCAAAAGGATAGGATAAAATCAGCCTTCCTATCATCTTCTTTACTTCACTAATATGTTTTTTTTTTTCATTTCAGAGCAATCTTCTGCAGTTTTTCACTAAGATTCATCCTGCGAGTACCAAAAGAGCGAAACCTTGGCCTCTGGTAGAGTTGTATTGTCTAGAATTTCTCATTGATTTTACTTATTATGAAGAGGGGCAACTGAGTGTTTCGAAGGTATACGATTTAAAAAATTTTTTTTGTGTGCAATTAATTATTATTCGCATTCGAGATAATAAAATCAAGTAAAAATTAAAGCATCCTCATTAATCTAAATTCTTTTTTTTACAGGCCATTGATGGATTGGATGTTCTTATACAATTAGCAAGATGTTCGACTCCCTCAACGCGAATTTTGTCATTATCAACATTAAGAAACATAGCATTTAATGCAACGAACCGAGCTCGTCTTTTAACTTCTGGTAAGTAATTCTTTAAATGAAGTATTTACATGCTTCAAATTTAATTCTTTTCCTATATCCATAAGGATATACATGCGAGAGAAATAAATATATATATATAATTCTTTTCCTGTTTAGAAACATATTCAATTTACAGAAAACGACAATTTATAAATAATAAATAATATTGGTACTAGAAACTTTTAATTATTGTTTTTAATTCCGCAATTACTTTTTGCAGTCGACTTCATCAATCTTCTCCACACCACATTCAAAACGGGCTCAACAGTCGAAATTGGAATTGTGGGTTCCATGCTGTGGTCACTGATTAGCAATAATCAGAAAGGGAAATTAATAGCTCGTAGTACTGGCTTCGCACAAAGTATCCAGGAAGTACTAGGCAAATTGACACTTATCACAGTACCGGAAGACAAACAAGAGAAAGACTTGATCAGAATGCTACAATACATTTTACAGATTCTAAGTCCCTGTGAAAACAAAAGCGACCCCAGCTAGTGAAAGTGGAAAAGGTAACATATAGTTTTAATTCGAATATAATATCTAAGTAACATCTGTACATATACTGAAGGTTAATTGTGCTTAAGTCTAATTTTTAAATCTAATTGAATGGGACCTTAAAAGCTTAAAACATTTTGAAAATAACTTCACGGGTAAAAAAATGATAATGTCACCAAGTCGTTGTGGAACGACATGCATTTATTATTATCTTATTGACTCTCTACACTATAAATCAATTTCTTCTTTTATGCGTGTAAACAAACGTCATCCAACTTTTATAACAAAAGGGAAAACAAATCGCGAAATCAGATCTAAGCAACTCCTGACTTAGGTAGTAACTATTTTTAGAATTGGACTGACTATACTATTTATATTGTTTTACGATAAACAGAACTTGCATTTTTGTACAAAGGATTTAAATATCGTATTATACTGAAGTGGAATATGGAAATATATTACATTTTAATAATTGTGTTTCAACTCCTTCTAGTTCGTTTTAAACAAATATTTAATTTGGAACGGAGATAAAGTTAAAATAACTTATAAGAAAAAAAATACATTAAATTATGACTCGATTGAATAAGTAATAAAATATGAAATTAACAAATGTTAACGCTTTAATTTTATAATATTTCAATTTCGAGGCTTCCATTTCATTGTGAACTTTAAGGCATCTTGATTAATTTAAAAGAACCGGGAAAATGATTGATAATCGGCAAGAAATGACAGATTTTTTGCAAAATTTGGAGATACAAAATAACTAAACTACTTTGAGTGTTTTTGTCCATTATCGTAATATGTACACATATATTAACGTTAATCAGCTAATCATTTACTGTTTGCGTTAGTGCTGATAACAAGCGAATGCAAAATGATAAGATTCGAGGCAGGTGTATTCTTTTTGTACTTATGTATCCTCGTAGAAGGAATTTTCCTCGCCAAACAGGAAAACAACATTATTAAGCTAATTACTTTGTTCAAACTATTGGTTAATGAACTGTCACTTTCATTCATTCTAGTTCAATGCTTCAAAAAACAATGCATTACAAAAGAAAATAAAGAATATTCGTTACTCAAATGTAGTTTGAGTCCGTAATTTTATGACTTTTTCCAGACTAATGAAATTTTTCAATTTTTACAACTTTATCATTTAAGAAATATTTTAATATTTGAAAATCATAGCTTCTTATTTATTCAGTTATTTTCAAAGTCGAAGATTCATCTTTTGTAATTTTTATAAACTTTTCCTGTTGGATTTCTCATTACTTGAAAGATCACACATCTGCATAAGAAAATCTGCATGATAGAACGAACATTAGGAATTAATGCATAAAGAAAAATTAATTTCCAACTAGTTCTTCCTGATTAATATCTGAAAACCTCATGATTACTACATAACAAAGTGTAAAATAATCAATCAGCGTGATTATACACGCTTGTACCCTTGAATTGTTCTTCACACTGAAGTTTAGTGTCCCGTAAAAAAACACACGTGCAAGAATATAAAGCTTTTTCTTGAACACGTTTATTATATTCTTTTAATCTATTAATTGGTAATTAAAAGTACAGAAACTTAAGGCGGTATAGATTTTCTGAGATTTTAAATCCTATCTTTTTAATTTTGGGATTCTTTAAAAAATTATATGGAAGTCCTGTTTTTCTTGATTCTAGATTTTTAATCTGCACCATTTTACTTTTCGAAAAACAGTAAATCATGAATCGTGACTTGATGATTATACATTTTCGGAATCATCAGAAAAATATGTTGCTTGATAACGAACAAGAGGATTTTTCAAATAATACGCTTCCGGGATAGAAGAGTAATAAAAATAGATAAAAATTTTAATATTGATTTTTATATTAAGAATTTTAACTATTGGCTCATAAGATTAAAACAGTGTCTTTATTTATAAAGAAAGTCATTGTTGCCGTCGAAGATTGTATTATGGCGTCTCATTTTTTTCACTTTTGTTCATCCGTTATCATTTGTGTATTACATAATGTATAATTTAAATACTTGCTTGCTTGAGTGATTATATGTTACAATACCAATAATGCTGAACAGCATAGAAAATTACAAATGGTTATTGTACTTTATTGCATACTATCAATTTCTTGTTTGGAACTAATTACTTGTTTTAGATACTATCAAGTAAGTCAATTCTGAAAGTTTTTATTTCAGTTGATAAGCAATTTAAATAAAAAGTGAAGGATAATAAAATACAAAGTATAACGAATAATTTTTCAAAAATAATGAAAAATACTCAAATATATAATTTAAAATAAGAAGCGGAAATTTTGTACAATGGTAAAAGTCACTTTGTTTAATTCAATTTACGTTAATTATTTCTTGCAGAGCTTTATCTAATTTTTAAATTATAAGAATACCAATTCTGCTCAATTTTTCTTTCTTCTAACATTAAAAGTCTCTACGTTTAATGATAATGGTTTTCTCTGGAATTTCTTCAACTTTGATACTTAAAAACCGTTTAGAATTAGCTGCTGAATTTTAAAATACAATGCAATCTTTAGTCTCGATACTTTATGCTTCATTTGACTCTTAAGAAGCGTATATATATATGCATATATACATATATATCTGTCCTCTCCTATCCAACTTTTAATCAAGGACTCTTTTCAAGGTAGTGCAGATCAACATTAAAATCAAACTCGATACTCAAAGCGTCACATCTATGTAACATCTATGACGTCTTCTGCCTTCTAGATTCTAGAAAATTTTGATTTTTTCTAGCTCTCAAAATTGCGCAATATAAAATATCAAGCTGTTGAAAGTAGTATTCAAGACTGAAAATTTATTTAAACTAGTTAAGCATGTTTGCTTTTTTCGGACTACTCTAACGTATACTTTCAATACTTTTACCATAAAATTGTATCTAATAATTATGTCTACTTTCTTAAGTAAAAGAACATTTCCTATGTAATCACTAATCTCATATATCTTATGTCTTAGGTATGCCTTATCTTATATTTAATCAAAGTTGTCTATAAAAAAAGACACCCTCGTTTCCATTTGGATCCGATTATCAAATGCCGAAAATAATGAAATTAATTACTTAATCTCAATTTTAATCGATTCTTTTTTGTAGGTAAATAGTCTGCAGTCGAAGTATAATCTATCAATGACAAATGTGTTCCTCGAAGTAGATCCTGTGATTTTGGATCGAAGCTCTTAAGATTCAGGCCTGCTGGTGTCGTTAATTGCTTATTATCGACAGGTGGGTGGTCCACCTATAATTCTATAAATATAACTTGCTGCCACAGGAGTGTGCACATATAGGAGTAGATTTATATTTAATGAAAGGTGGTGGACGACCAGAACAGGCGGCAAGCGGTTCGGCGTAGGGTATTGTGTCGAGCAAGAGAGTCACGTGACATCGGATGGATTTGCGTCAATAGTGACCTCCGGAATGGCATACCGTATGGGCGAGCGAGCGAATGTTCGCCACAATCCAGACTAACGAGGCTAGGAGGCGTGCCTCCAGGCCCTCTTAAAGGCTTTTACAAGTTTCTTCGTCACCATCCTCTTCTCTCCTCAAAACACCCAACTTCCTTCTCTCTTTTTTGCTACTCACTTCAATTTTCGAGCCCTCTTACTCTCTTCCCCGTCACAACGGCAGAGGCCCAAACCTCTTTCTTTTCCAGAAGAGGACCATCAAATATATCTCCAGAGTTCACTTTCTTCCTCCAGACCTCCACTCCACTCTTTCCTTCTTCTAAAATCCAGATCAGAATCTTAGAGCATTCTGGCGGCCTAATTCCCAAGAGGAATCCCTCCAAAAACACCTATGACTATAGTCCAGGGTGGCCACATGCCAGGGAAGTCAGGAAAATGTCAGGGGAAAAAAATTTGTCAGGGAAATGTCAGGGAAATGCGAGTAGTTGTCAGGGAAAATAGAAATTGACATTTATGCTATGTTATTTTT
>JAUESH010000043.1:10322874-10335615 GCA_032275165.1 Synergus magnus | reverse complement strand
TCTGTCCAAAAGTGACATTCTGGTTTATTAAAATTTCGCAAACTTTTTCCATTTTTTGGATCAGTTATTTTTTCCGTATATACAATTATAAAAAGGCTTAGTTAATGTTACTCCAAATAGTTTCTATAAAAACTATAAATTTCTATAAATATCTTTCTCGCACAGAATCAGAAAATATGTCCTCAGCGTGGATTTAAAAATGGTTTTTAACTCTCTAACTTTTACTCAATTCTGTGCGAACCCTTGATCTAATTTACAAAATATGTACAAGAGTAAACTACTAAATTAAACTCGTACTTTCATTCCTGATTTCGGTATTCCAACGTGTGGGACTTTGTAATAAAATGTTTTAAAAAACTCCCATTAAATACCTTCCTTTTCTATACTAGGATGAGTGCGGTCGTACCAAATGGGGTGAATTTTATTAGCTTTTAAGCTGTCTTACGGTCTCAAAATAATATTAATACAGTTATTAAATTTGTAGTTTTACTGAAAAGTTGCTACATTTAAGGAATTTTGAGCGCACCTCCTCCTTCCACCCTATATGATATTTTTTGTACAGCTGTTAATTTTTTAGGTCAGATGAAGATAAAATCCCTTTAGAGCAGATATTTTTATCTTTATTTTGGTGCAACGACTCTTCTGATCAAAGTACGAAGGCCAATAACAATCTGCGATTAATTTTGCCTTTGACGAAATCTCAATGGTATATCTATTCGATTTTATTAGATCTGACAAGTCGGCTCTTTTTTATCATCTTAAAAGTGAGAAAAAATGGTGAGAAAATAAATTTGGCCAGACTGACAGTTTATAGTTTAATTTATTAATGGTCGATGAAAAGGCAGAAAATGGTATTTATAATTTAAAATTAACTCGAAAATCAGGATATCAGTTAACAGGCCAATATACTTTGCAACGCAGACAAAAACGGTGAAATTGATTTGACATTGAAGAGAAGAAAGAATTAATAGTATAGCATGCATAACTCTGTAAAATATTTGATGATTACAGTTGTAAACTTTATTGAATAAGGTAATACTTTATTCTCTCATTTTGATATTATTCTTACTGAATTACGGTTTAGTTTAAATTGCGACTTATGCAATCGACAACTGAAGAAAATATTTTACGTATCAGCAGATATACGAGAGAAAAACAGACAGGAAGGAAAGAGAAAGATAAAATGCCATGTACGTAAAAAAATACGTCGTTATCAAAATAGCGGAAGAATATTCCATTGAAGCATTCGGCGCAGGAAAAAATTATATGAATTTTCGAAATTTATGGTTTGCAATTTTCCACGAAGTTGACCGGTCTCTATTTTAAAAATAAGTAGATATAAATTAATTCATGTAGGCCATGAATATTGATAAAAATCTACGGATATATTTACAGTAAATTAATACGATTCATCGTCGTAGTGATATATATATAATATGTAGTACTTTATTACAATCATTTTCCGTTTTTCTCTTCAGCTCAACTATTCTTGACCTTTATTTATTTTTATATCCTGTATGTACATACTTGTATTGTTTCATAAAAATATCGGGATGAGTCGAAGAACATTATTAAACTCCTGCATCTAGGAATTCTATCAAAATATTTACTACACTTTGAATTGTTCACATTCTTCACAGGTTACACCATCAACTATCCGGATCTTTCATCATTTCACCACATTGTTTTTGGATTAATCTTACTCATCTCTTTGGTAAATCACCTAAATTCTAAGTTGCATCGCCAATGATTCACATACATACTTGAGATTGATTAAAGTATGTGTATATACTCATTTATTGAAATACACGGAAAAAATAACTGTTCCAAAAAATGGAAAAAATATTTTTAATTCACTTTTTTGACTGTCTGAAGATTAAGTTTGAATATCCATTTTTGTCCGTGATCAATTGAAACTCAAGCAAATATACCCTCTAATTCATTACCATGAAAATGTATTTTTTTCCAAATTATACTTGAAAATTGTAAAGCAATTTGAATTTGAAGTAGGTACACTTTGTATAAGCTATACCAAATATACAGTTTTTATAGTTTTGAAAAATTACTCTCTAAATCTCAATTAGTAGAAAAATACTAATTGGTAGTAGTTTTCTACTAATTCAAATAGCGCCGATTCGTTTACTGCTAATTAGTAAAAATCTACTAATTCAATATGTAAGAATAACCTACTAAATGAATTGCATTCCCTGATTACTATTTTAAACGGTAATTTGAATGAATTTAAAAACAGATTGTACAATGAATAGAATTTTATTTAAATCAAATAGTAAATTATTAAATACATGGAAAATCAAGTAGAGTCGTATTAGATGCGACTAAAAAAAGGTTTATTCAGTCCGGATTAAAAAATTGTTTGTATTTTTTTTAAATATTGTATTGTTCATATACAATTATTATTAATATAACAAAATGAAGTTAGAATGTAAATTGAGAAAACATTAAACTTTTAAAACTCAAAAACCACCATTGAATTAGTAAGTTAGTACTACTAAAGCTGATTAGTAGAAAACTCTTACTAATTCATTTAGTAACATAAATCTTACCATTTCATTTAGTAGAAAGTAATAAAATTACTAATTTAACAATCAAACCCAACGCTATTAATTGCATTAATAAAATTTCTACTAATTCGGATATAGAGAGTAAGATAACTTTTCAAATATTAGCAAATTGGTTCGTTTCAACAAAACACAAACAATTGTGCAATCTCCATTTAACAAATTTATACATATTTTATAGCTTATAATTAATTATGTCATATTTTTCATTAATTCTATTTTATTTAATCTTCTTGTCACTTAATTTCTTCAACATACTTTTATCAGTTCCTTTATTAGATGTATTTAATAAGTTAAGAATGCGCAAATAAAAGCCATGTTCTATTTTCTCCACATATGAAGTAATATCAACAGGTCAGTCACTTTTGGATAAATAAAGTGTGCGTCAATCTTTATTGTCAATTGTCATAAATTATGTACTCGTTACGATTAAATTTCATTTATAGAATCCTAATATAAAAATGTAAAATACATACATAATTCATAAAACACTTTTTTTGAGGTCACAGACTGTTTCTAATGAGTCTGAAGTATTGTATGTGCATAAATTAATATCCATTTACAAATACAGCTTTTTTATTATATAGTATAGATAAAAGTTCCAAAAAAAGAATTTGTCAGTGCAGTCTTACTTTCTGTTATAAATTCTTTTTTACACGGAGAGAAAGTTATGGTTGGGCCAACCATGAAAATGGAAAAATATGGGGCAACCATATCTATAGTTTCTGCAACCATTGTTATGGTTGCTGCAGCCAAACTTTGGTCAACGCAACCATTCAATTGCTTAGCTTAGTCATTTTTTTGGTTTTGCTGACCAAATTTTTGCTGCTGCACCCATAACTATGGTTGCAGCAACTATAGATATGGTTGCCCCATATTTTTCCATTTTCATGGTTGGCCCAACCATATCTTTTCTCTCCATGTACTTTCTTTGTTTCATACTTAAGAGATAAAAATTAAAAAGCAAATCTAACTTCCATAACTTGTAAATAAATTAAAACATTTTTTTATTACAACGAAGATAAACTTTGGTGAGATTTAAATTCTTGAAATTCTGTACGTGCGTCCTTCTAATTTTTATTATCACTAAGAATCATTACAGTAAAATGCAAAAATCTGGAGAAATAAACGTCGGTAAATACAACATGAAAACATTATCGTAAATTGCAGAATTTATGTACAATAGGCATTATTAAAAACACAAATATTTTAAGCCTAGAGCATTTTTAAGTTGTTATTCATCATAATAAAAAATGTACCGTATTTACAAATAAATTTCACTTGTTATAGATTGTGCAAACAAATTTTTATAACACATAATTGTTATTTCAAAAATACCTGCATTGCGAGATATACATTTTTTTTTACAGAAATTACACCTTAAAAATTGTCAAATGGAGACTGCACACGATTTAGCCTTCGAAATTAGCGTGGGAGCTGAGTGAATAATAAGGTCAATGGATCTTTGAAGAAAAAAAATTAGAGCGAGCAACGGAAGTGATAGTGAATAATTTCTATAGGGGAATAAGTGGATTGACAAGAGTATTAAAATCAAGAAAGTGTCTATATATAGATGTATACACCACACAGGGAAATCGAATTTATCAATATTAATCTTCACATTTACATTTTGTCTTTTCAAGAGGCCGAGTTTTACAGATTTAAAAGAAATATTCACTATATGAATACTTAGGTACTTGAATATTCATCACGTATTATGTAAATTGAGGATCTTATTATTTCCTCGCGATCGTGATGCATTATCTTCGAAAAGAAAAGTAGCAGTTATGGTTTTATAGCTGTTTCTTCGTTTCTCTTACTTATTTGTTGTTTGGGACTTCAATAACTATAAAAACTGATGATATTTTTATTCAATTTTACAGCATTGTCTAAAATGACACTATTTCTTGGCGAATTTAATGTTTGCGGACATTTTATCTTTGCCTACCTAATGACCATTTAATTATGTGCTCTAGTTAATTACTGTATCTAATCAATGACGTACTTTTACGTAAACAAAAAACAAAACGTGAGTTTAAACACGTAGGAAATAGATTGGCAACCACCTTGCAAAATAAGACAATAAAATTAAAATGTAATTTTGCGGACGAACTTCCTCACTTAGATTTTGGTGAAATAAAAAAAAATGTGAATATTAAATTGAAAATTGAAAATTAAAAATCCGTGTTACTTTAATTAGTTAATGTTTCATGAACACACAAACTTTTAAATGTTTTTCTTGCATAAAAATTCCTTTGATTGCGACTAATAAGCGTAAAAAAATTTAATAAAAAGTTACGAGGACGGGAAAGAGACATTTGCAAATATTTGCATTGACGTACACCATGTCAAACATTTTACGGTCACTGATAATTAAGTTTTACCTCCATTAAAACTGAAAAGTTTATATCAAGTCAAAAAAAATCTAGATTGTGTTTTTTGCAGAAATAGTTGATAGTAGAAGTAGTAAAATCTAATGACGATCGTATAAAGTATAAAGATAGAAATAAAAGAACTGCTTCTAATCATTCAAGAAGATGATTAACCTTTTATCTCACTTAATTGATTCTGAGTTTGATTTATAATTGATGTTTGCTTTTAATCTGTATAACTTAACACTTCAATTGCAAGTAACGAGGAAAATAGATTTTAAAAAATCTTTGCACGTCTCATTTTAAATTTTCCACAATATGTAATACAATTCCGGGTTAATAATATTTTGGCTTTAAATTTATAAACTTAGAAATTCTTCATTTTTTAACTCTTTAATAATACTTTTATGCCTTTTTTATTAGAAAACTATTTCGAGAGTGCGCGCAGGTAATTAGTACAATGAATCCTCTTAATTGATACAACAATTAGTATTACACATTCTCTTAATCCTGGTTTCTTAATTAACATTATGCAATTTATTTTTACACCAACTTTATCTTGGTTCAACGGTCAAGTAAATTAAGCATAAACTCGATCGTCGAAAGTACGTAGGCCACACAATTAATGAAATGCAAATAGATTTCAAGGCGTTATAATTTAAGCGCAATCTATTATAATCTAATTTTGTACATTTGAATCAATCATGTTTCGCATTATCTATTTAAATCAGCTAAACGCTTTTGTATGCAAACCACATGCATCAGAATAAATTACACAAAACTTCTTCGTGTAAAGACCAGTAATTTTCTATCTATGAATTAAAGATTTTATAATCTGTAAGAATTGAACAGTAGTCACACATTAACAATACAAATTAATAATACTGTCCATACGTACTTACATACGTACATCCTCGCAATGCTGACATCTTTAAAAAAATGAAAGAGACACTAACATCTAATTAATTATCTATATAATTATGTATATCAACATAATGCTTTCGAATTGTTTCTTTAAAAATTTATGGATTTTGAGAGGTTCTCAAAGCCAGAGAAATTCCTAACCCGCACTCAAGAAATCATGAGATATGCACAGTAAAAAAGAAACCTTAAAATTGTTACACCTTAAAATTTTTTTGGACTTAAATTCAGAGATAAACTTAAGTTCAGTAAAAATTTATCCTGAATTTAAGTAAACGTATAATTAAATTCTGGAATTCAGATATTGAACTTCTTAAATTCAAAAATTTTTTTACTTAATTTAGGTTCATCTCTGAATTTAAGTCTAAAAAAATTTTAAGGTGTAACAATTTTAAGGTTTCTTTTTTACTGTGTGTATGTGTATTGTGTACATATATATGATGCAGCAACTGTCCCAAGAATCTATTTATTTGAAAAGCAGATTACAGTGAGCTAATTTAAATTCAAATCTCAAAGCATGGTAAATATCCAAAGTCAACGTCACGGCGTGTTGAAACTGTCAATGCGTCGATTAACTAAGTTTTCTTTCCTATATTTGCGTAAAATGCGAATTAACTTCTACAAGTAAACTTTTACTAGGATTAGCATGCGGATATCGACACTCTACTCCTGAGTAATAAATAATCTCAATAACTTTGCCTTGCTGCGACGTGAATTGTTTCTTCAACAAATATAGAAAGATGATTAGCATGTAAAATATTAAGGAGAATGAGAATATTACGTTAATTGAAAAATGGTTTCTCGAATTGTAATTTATTGAATCTAATATTGCTTTTCTGAACAAAGAAGATATATTTAAGTTTGGAATTTTCTTTAGAGTTCCAAAACGTATATTTCTATTGGACTACACGATTGTATAAGTTATACAATTCACACGAATCCACATCGTAATTTCATGTCATTTCTCGTTAAATTACGCTTTATGTCTTGGTTGATGTAAGTTATTGTTATTATTAGCGTTTTGAATATAAGTAGTCGTGGGTGCGAATGACTAGATGGATTTCTGTTTCACTCGAAGGTTACGCTGAAACACTTAATCCGCTCAATAAGCTCAACTTTCAAGAATGGAGTTTAGCTACTGTTTCTAAATTTGGATATCGAATTCGATTGAAATCATATTTTGATCACCAATTGCTGAAATATTCAGACCCTTTATATTCTATTAATAGTGAATCGTGGGGACAAAATGGCACGTGGTGAGAAAATCAGAGTTAAAAATGAACATTAGTGATGCGTGTTTTCAGTAGAAATACATCTTGAAAGGCATTTGCTGACATGAGCAATTGCCAGTACAATTGTATGCTATTTCAAAATATTAGACACGACAAATCCTGAATGTGATATTGTCTTCTTGTTTGGTGTTCCGTTATAAACATATGTCCCAAATATAGACATAGATCTATAAGAGCTTCGTGAGACTAAAAACCGTCCTCGGTTTTCGCTTCAGACGAAACGTGCAATTGTCAATAAACACGATCTGGCAAATTATTTTCTTTTTATTTGGAATCAACTTCATTTTGTTACTTCATAAATTGGGTTTCTAGTAACGTTATGTTTTACGCTTGGTAATGTTCATGTACAACGATGAAGTATGTATGATTGGTTTCCTGCTTCTTTCTAACGGGTCTTTCTGTACTTTTTGCTGTCCTTCTCTTTCTCTCGCTTGCTCGGAAAACCTTAAAGACCTACTTACACTTTAATAGTGAGTTAAATGCACCCGACATAAAGAATGTATGAAATGTGGCTATATAGACTACAGAAGATGTATTTCGGATGTAGTCGTTTATTCTTATTTTCATTTTCAACAATTTTATTCAACTTCCTTAGTTGCCATTAACCCACATCTCCTTCATTAAATTGTCAATGTAGATATAGGAATTTGAAAGTGTGGAAGTACGTCAACGCTTGCGTTAATATAGTTTCTTCCTTTTCTGTAAAAAAAGAATCCAATTGAGTGTACAACAACAAAATAAATTAATCTTATATAACAGTAAATTGAATGATTAAATTAAGACGGGAAATCTGGGTAGTATTTGAATTTGGCAACTAATTACAAAAGAAGAAGTGTTAAATTCCCGATTATTCAATTAGTAAAATCGATTTTTCCGTTTATTTTTAGACTCGAAATATATTTTATTAAACTTCATACGTCAGGGGAAATACAATTTATTTAGCAAGACACTTTTTACTTTAATACATCGCATTGGGAAAATACCTGATTAATCAGATATTTCTAATGAAGCAATTGTGTTCCTCTGGTAACTCAAGTGAAAAAAACTTAACAAAAGACATTACTATGTTAATCAGATATTAATCATCATAATTTACTATGACTTTGAAATATTAATAAACTCTCATTCTATAATCTTCTTTCGCCTAGTATATTCCTTATATTTCAACTAAAATGTCCCCTGAAACATATTTTCCGTTTTAAATAAACTCTATACCAACTCTACACTGATTACGAATAGAACGGATGTTTTGAAAAAAATGTGTTTCTTAGATTAAACAGAAGAATCCGATTTAGCCAAAAATAGAAATGAAAGAATTTTTTGTACTTCCGTGTCATTTTACCCAGATGGAAAATCAGTGAAATTCTATTAGAATTTCGATGAATTGATTATATTTTAATATATTAAGGCTGTCATTATACACTCTAAAAAATTTCTTTGGCAATTGTCGCTAATTTGTTGGGACGCTAATTTCCGTAATTTTCCCAAATATTTAGTAGGGAAAATTGCGGAAACAGTCTTGGGGAAAATTACTTCAAATTTTGTGAATTTTCCCAAAGATTTGTTAGGAAAAATTCCCGAAACACTCTTGAAAATGGGTTTTTCGTGACAGAAAGGGAAGGGGGTTAAAAAATTTCTCAAAAAAAGCTACGTCATTTACAGATGATGACTAGGAATTCCGAACCTTTGAGTCGAGTTTAACTATAACTTACTTGGAAAATCTAAACCATTTTTTGTGAAAATTCCCAATATTTAGTAGGCATTTTTAATTCAGAAAGGTTTAGGAGATATTCCCTAATTTTCCCAATAAACTACCAAACTATTCTTAAAAAATTTATGAAATTTCCAGAAGGTTTAGAGAAATTTCCAGAAAAATTAAAGAAATTCCCTAAAATGTGGTGAAAATCATTTTCCCAAACAAAAATGTGGAATAATCCCTAAGAAATTGTAGGGAAATTTCCCGAAATTTTTGACAATGTAGTAAAAGTTCATTTCTCACTGATTCAAATACTAGAACGGTAATTGCAACCCCCATTTCCAAGAACCACCCTTATAATGCAACTTAGTGCACAACTGGCTGCAAAATTGCTCTCTAAATAAAAATAAAGTAGTAAACCTAAAAGGCCTGAGGCGCATCAGGTTCTAGCTTTAGGGTATGTAAGCGTTGCTCC
The DNA here is from genome assembly GCA_032275165.1 of Synergus magnus. Classification (NCBI taxonomy): domain Eukaryota; kingdom Metazoa; phylum Arthropoda; class Insecta; order Hymenoptera; family Cynipidae; genus Synergus; species Synergus magnus. Next base: position 10,326,280 of record JAUESH010000043.1, on the reverse strand, counting down.
TGTAGTCGGTAGTGGGAGAGACGATAGTGGCGAAGCGATAAAATGACGTTCATTCTCTCTACGTGGTTCAGTATAACCAGAACATCAGCGGACATAGGATTGTTCGTGATTCCGCGCTCAAATTCAAATTTCGCTCTAAAACCCTCACACAGGGTAACCAGCAACCCTTGCACATGAAACAACCCCGTTACTCGTTCCTTCTAGGAATTTCTGCAACCCTTCGGGCGTGCGCATGTCGAAATGAACCCTTGAACTCATTTCGATCTAGCCTTACTGTATAGAGTAGCTCTAGAAATCAACTGTTGTCATAAGCCTCATCCGGTTGTCAACGACCATCAACGACGCCGGACGGACATATCAGTGCTTCACGTGCGTGATTGTTTGTTTATCTACAACAGTGATTCAATCGTGAACAACTTTTGAACAGAAAATGTCTAGTAGTGTGTGCCACGCTCCCTTGCCTGCGCGCATGGAAGCCTTTACCACGAGGATCTGCCTCAGAGCTGTTGATCAGTACGAACGCCTCTTGCAGACTCATTTTAACAAGGTGGGTGACCGGCAAAAAGCTTTAAAAGACATAACTGCTCTTTTCTTTTTACTTCATATTGTAAATTGGAAGTTTAAATGTCCATTCAGCGTTCCTCTTCATCACCTTCATCCACTTGACATGCACTTGTTCAATAGCCCTCAGTATTAGAAAGAGCACCTCGATGTAATCAAGGGGACCGCTTATCATGCTTTGTCATTCAACAAATACGTTGAATGTGTTGTCAACCCCTTATTTCTGCCAAGAACGTTTTGCATTGTGAATTACATTCATGGAGGAAAGAGAATCCAACTCCTTTTACTGAACATTGCAACATCAGTTTGCATTGTGAGCAAAGTTTGCAAAAGAGTTTATATTTACGTGATTACATTATACGGTTCCATAGGTTCTTTTACGCACGGCGATAAAGAAGAGATAATCATATTCATTTCATTCAAATTATGCTGAATAATAGTATAATAAATTGGTGGATTCGTGCCTTTCTTTGCAACATATACATTATGTACGATTCAGCAAGTTTTATCGAAGCTCTAATGTATGTGGGGTTGTGAAGTGAAATAGTAGCATTCGATTTGTAATTTACAACTATAGATTATAAGAGTTGAAAAGTAGACTTGATGACTTGCAAGATTTTGGTCCTGAAGCCGGTAGTAAGGGTTGAATTGAAAATAATTGAGACTTTGTACTCCTATGAATACGCGAAATCCTATTTCTTTCAATCGACCTAGTAAGATTGAACGGAAGCGTATTAAAAAGAATTAATAAGTAGAAGAATGTAACCGGTTTATAATTTATAGAGTCGGAAAATATTCAAATTTATATTTATTTATATTTTAATAATTTGTTTAAACGTGTGAAAAATGTGTTAACCCCTCTTAATATTGAGGAGAATATATTACAGATGAAACCAATTCAAATATGTGAATTAGAATTATTTTAAAACTTATATTCCATAGAAAGGAATTAAAACAATTTATTACACAATTTTGTGGAATAGGATGGAAAAATCGCGCATTCAAAAGATAAGAATAATTTTCACTTTTACGCTGAAATCTGAAAATATTAATTTTTCTGTATTCAACTCTTATTACCGGGAATCAAATTTTATGCTTTGTAATTCACTGTTAGTGATTCCAAAATGTATGATTACTTAATTGAATACTTGAATGAAAACTGAATAAGGGAAAATTCACTGGAGATCAGTGACATTATACTGAAATTTCAGTACTCTGCAAATATCCAGAATATCCTATACTGCTTTTGTAAAATTCAAAAACTTGAGGAAAGACTGACTGACAGATCGCTCACGTGCAGTTTTCCTTGAACATAATGATTACTTGAAACACCCTCAAATAAATATTTCACACTCGCGATTTAATTATTTTTTACTAATGCTTCGACTGCATTTTGAATTCTTTCTTACTAAAATATTTGCCCTGTGATCAAAAAAATTCTTCATCTCTTTCTTTATTTTCGACTTAAGTTATGTATTTGGAGCTTTACTAATGTTTCCTTATAGCAGTTTCAGTTGAAACCATGCCATTAATTCAGTGCCTCATAATTACAATAACTCTCAACATTCTCCACAGGATCTTTTCATCCAAAATCATTACAATTTCTTACTTAAATTTATTTCACCAGTTTTTCATCTTGCATTTACCATCTCCAAATTTGATTCCCATCCGTCACTATAATTGGTGATAAATTGATCAAGGGCATTACTTCAGAGAGAAAACACAAGTGTACTTTGTGATTTGCAATAAAAACTTGTGTATGCAGTCCTTGTTCGCTTTCATGACACTTTCGAGTCCATCCCACTGATTCGCTAAATATTCGAAGCTCTTAGTCTTAAGATTTCGAACTTTTTTTAAATCGAATCCTTGCTCGTAAATGAGAGAAGGCAAAACTCTAATGCAGATAACAAAGACATACTTATTTCGTTAAATAAAATTCAATTAAAAAAAAGAAACATTATCACTGGTAATATACACAAGAAACCATAATAATATCTCATTGTTTTTTTTCTTGGAAGGTCAATGACCTTGGTTCACCAAAAAGTCCCATCGTTGTTATTCAAGGCGAAATTTCTAGGCCCGAAATCCAAGTTGATTCTTATTCAACGGGAATTTCAAACTTAGAAATCCTATGCACGTTGAATCGCATCGCACTTTGTAATGAAAGATAGATGCTCAACTATCTCATTATGCTTCCGCCGGGCATTAATCGAGGCAAAAGATAGTCTCTCAAGTATACAAGAGAAGAATAAGCTGATTTGGTTACCAAAATGTGCGTTTTAAATAGTAAATTATATCTAAAAGAATCGTCTGATTAAAAATAACTTCGAGGAATAATTTCTATTTTCTATAATTTGATTTCAGTTTTTAAGAACAAGAAGATTATCTCTTTCTTTGTATCCTTGTTCTTCCTTTAGAGAAATCTGTACGTCATAGCAAGCTGCATGAACAGATGACACAATTCTTTAGTCGTGAAAGGTTTCATTCGTGTGTAATAGATACAGGCGTTGCCAAAGTCCCATTCTGACGTAGATACATTGTAAAGAAATCCTAAATTCATGTAAAACATACTTCCTTTCAAGTTTAACCTCATTTTCAAAATAAATGTTCTCCTTCAAAATATACAGCATGAGCACGTTTATTTATAATCACGGGGAAGATTTCGCTTTAAAGAATATGACGACAATTGTCAAGAATAAAATTGTAGTAAGTCACTCTCTAAAATTGAATCAGTGGAAGTTCACTGATTCTCAGTGACTCTTTTCTCTCGATTTTAATCAGTGAAAATCCACTGAGAATCAGTGAAAAGTCACTGAAATTTTCAGTAATTGTCACTAAACTACTG
>JAUESH010000043.1:10294542-10311479 GCA_032275165.1 Synergus magnus | reverse complement strand
TCACTGATTAAAATCGTGAGAAAAGAGTCACTGAGAATCAGTGAACTTCCACTGATTCAATTTTAGAGAGTTTAAATATTATTATTAATGATTACTTAATAAATTTTAGTGCAAAATTCTGCTTGATAAATGCTACCAAACATGAAGATTCAAAATGATTCAAAATTTTAAATTTATAGCCACACTATAGCCGATTAAAATTCCCCAGTAAATTGTTTTTGAAAATAAATCACGCATGCGCAGATTTACCGGTGAACTGTGACCGTGACGTCATGCCGAAAAAGTCGTCTGCTATTTTCATCAGTTTCAGCACGTTGTTTACTATATGCAACTTTTTGAAACCAAAAACTGTTGAATTACATGGATGTAATTTTTTATTCAAAATGAACCCTACTCTAACGTATCAGTTGGATGTGTGGAAAGGTGAATGGGGTTTACCTTCCGTAGATATTAATTGTTTGCAAGTATTGGTAAGTTTAAGTTAACATATAGGTTAGGTTTTCTAAAATGTATAAATTCATATTTCATAAAAATGACATATTATTTCATAAAATACACAGAAAAACTTATGTTTCCCGCAAAATTTATACTTATGCTTGTACTATCATGAAAATAATGAAAGAAATTATAAATTATATTATAGTGACAAACGTGACAAATTATTTTGGATTTAACCTCAAAGAAAACTGTCGAAGTCAAAGTTAATGAAATAAATAAAATAACTAAATTTTAAATAGTCAAAGTTGTATAGTTTTAGAATTAATTATTATATCTAAATTCACATGTGTGAGAATGGAGATCTTTAATTTAAATTATATTTTTCTAGACCTACGCAAAATTTTGTAAAATTCCACTAAAAATAAATCCGACAAATAATCCATTTAGAAGCCCAAATGGTCAGTTGCCGGTTTTAAGACATCAAAATGGCACAGAACACACGACCAGTGATATTTTAAAATTCCTTCGTAAGAATAATCACTGTTTAGATTTTGGATTAGATCCGAAACAATGTGCGGAAGTAAACGCTTACGAAAGTATGCTCAAAGAAAAAATTTTCCCTGCTCTCCAGTTCATATGGTATTAAATTTGTAGTTTAAAACTTAATTTCTTAAACGTATTTCATCTCAGCTTAATTTATGAAATTATTATCTCATCTAATACATATAACAAAAAAAATGTGTTGTATTAAATTTCAAGGTGGGTCGACGAAAAAAATTTTCGTCAAGTTATTAAGCCATGGTATACAAAAGCATTGCCGTTTATTCTGAATTATTATTATTGTTCGAAATATGAAAATCAAGCAAAAGCTATGATGGAGGCGTTGTATCCCACCGAAGATGATATTAGCAATGTAGAAATTAGTGTAAGTTATATTTTCTGTTGAGAATTTAAAATAAAATATTTAATTAAAATTAAAATAAAAGAAATTGAGTAACATATCTGAACTTCTATGTATTTGATGAAATATTACAAAGTTTATGTCATTAATAGGTTTATTCTGAAGCACAAAAATGTTTGAATATGCTTTCAATGAGACTAGGCGACTCTGATTACTTTTTTGGTTCATTCCCAACAACTCTGGACGCAATAGTATATTCCTACCTAGCGCCTATTTTGAAAATACCTCTACCAAATGCTGCCCTGCAAAACCACTTGAAAGGATGTACAAATTTAGAAAATTTTGTAGTGAGAATATCTGTTAAGTACTTCGAAGACGAATATAGATCTTTTGAAAAGAAAAAATCTTCAGAACGCACTGAACCGACGAAAACAGATTCTGAGAGTGATTTTCCTCATAAAACGAGAAATCAAGTCCTCGCAGGACTCTTCGCCACTGTTGCGATGTTGGGTTACGCTATTTCGAGCGGACTTTTCAAGGTAAATTATGCCAGTTTATTTAATATTGGAAGGAATCGTTTCTTTTATTGTCTAGAAACAATTTTTAGAAAATTCATTCGCGAAAGTGGAATTATTTATTACATATGTATGTATTTTGAATATTTGGATAGAAGAAACTTCTCCGAAAGATTGCTTCTAACATTTTTGTTGAAATAATACTTAATCTGATAAAAACGAAGTTTGGAACATTCAAATGAACGATGTTTAATTCTCGATTCCAATTTTATCATATATTTAAAATTCAAAACGTTCAATTGAATATTTCTTATTTATGTATTTTAACCTTGAACGACGAAAAATTTGTTACCATATTCCCTAAAATTGGTAGATTGAAATAAAATTTTGCTAGATTTTGTAAGGGCGAAGAGAATTCGTTCAATTGAACGTTCTGAACTTTAATTGAACTATATTTTGTTTCTCAATTTTTTTTTAGTGCTGCAGAATATTTTGTACTTAGAAAATATAATAGCAATATGTATTTCGTTCGTTTGCTCGTTATAAACTTCAAATGCATTTTATTTGTAGGTGGTAATTTATTTAATAAGACACAGAAAGATTATTAGAATATCTAAAAAAGATCGAAAACGTGAGTATTGAATCACGTACTTGCAAATCCTTTATCCTCCTTTCATTAACCCAATTAAAATTATTTTATTTTCAATCTTATAATTAGTGGATCACCAGGGTAAAGGATTTGCGTTTTCGGATGTTTAACCTTATAATAGATTATTTGTTGTATTGATATTTTCTGGAGTAGATGCATTTTTTTTTTTTTTTTTCTATACTTTGAAATAAAGTATGTAGGTCTTTTATCTACTATTACCCCAGTGGTCCATTACAGATTCCAAAGCAACTTAAAAGTTTAATTAATACTTCTGAAGAACCTCCACTCCCTGATTTCCGTCCATTCTGGTTATAGAATAAATTTTATTCTTAAAGAAAAATCCGAGATCGAAAGTACGTTAAGAACTATTTTTTATGGCTTGAATTACCGTCAAAATTAACTAAATTTCATATTTGTTGAAGGTACGAATAAAAGATGATGAAATGGATGATGTATCTGCTGAATATACCCTTGATAACCAGGATTTTTACGATGATGAGGAAGATTAACATTCGGCTTAGTCTCTAATTTTGTTTTCAAAATTTAGAGTAATAAATTTTGGTTCAAATCAGAAGACTTCCTTTTTGTTTAATTACATATTTTATGTAAAGACTGCAGCTAGAGTCGTGCTAATCGTTCTTCAAGTGCTTCTTACGATTTTACAAAGTTTATAATCACCGAAAACAACTGGTACGGCCCATAGTTTTTATACACAACACAGAATGTTACAATGACGTATTTTACAAATAAATAACTCTGTTACAAATGCACCTTTTACTATCTTCAGTGATGTCGAGGTCTGTACCTTGGAATAATGCCAGTCGTCGCCGACTGAATTTCGTCGGCAAAGCTCTCAAAATTGTGAATCGTCGTGCCACCCAGAATAATTTTGGTGTCCGGGTTCTGACGATTTAAATTATACACAGATAAACTCTCCTCGTAAGTCGTTCCACCGACTATGAAAACTATGATTTCTTGTGGCCTGTTGGAAATTAAATTAACTTAAGATAAACCAATTAAAAGAAATCACGATAAATTATACTCCAGAATAAGACTAATAAACGCGATATTTTTCCTTTAGAAAATTATTAAAAACTACCGAAAAAATATCACTTGACTTTTATGTTTCCTCTTTACTTTTTTAATATACCAACGTTATCCTGATTTACGATAAAACTCTTTTTTTCTTTTATAATCATAAATTTGTAATTATAATTACACTTGTACCTTTTTGTCATAATCATGTTTCCAAGATAGGGAAATATCTGGGCATTTAATTTTCCTTTCACCGTATCTTCTAAAGTCTCAGACAATAGAGGTGTGTGTTGTGTGTAAACATTATCTACGCCACTCAAGCCTTTGAACAATTTTTTTGTTATCTTGGCTACTGCTTCCTGATTGAATAAATTACTCTGTCTAGAATGGACTCCGCTGTATTCCAACACACTGTAGACCAACTAGAACAAAAAATAATGTATGGGTATTGTGAAAATGAAAATGAACTTTGTTATCATTGTATAGTTTATTAATGACACGTGTTTTAATAATGGATCTAGTTAATAAAATGTGGAATTCTTGTTACTCTACCTTTGTATACTTTTCTGAAACGCCTCGCTTTTTCAGCATGTCTAACAAACCGGTGATATCGTTGTTTGTGTGTTTCTCGTAATGCAAAGCATACAACATCACCAATCTTGTTGCGTCTTTGTCACGAACTCTTGCATCGTTTATAAGTTTCTTTATTTTCTGAAGCTAAATATTTTTAAATTGCAATCGATTTCTATTTTGATAATTTAATTAATCAAAAAACTCAATAAATTATATAGTTTACCTGACTGGAATGTTCACTTTGGCAACTGAGTTCTTGTTCAAGTTCTGAGACTTCCAACAAATTGTAATCGCCAACCATAGTAGAAAGCTCACCAACCACTGTCACATGTTTAGAAACTGTACCAGACATTTTCTTAAAAAGTGGATAAGTCTCAACAAAAGTTTTCATGTCTGCTATGCTTTCTACTTTCTGGTGCTTCTTCGCTTTCCTTTGAAATTCTTCCATCAATTCTTTTATGGTTTGTCCAATCTCACCAAAGTTAAGGTACAAATTCTGTTCATTAAGATAAAAAGATGTTTTATAAAATATAGTTTAAATTACAAATGATTAAATAAGTCATACATATAATAAAATTAAATTAAATTCACTAACATGTTCATAAAATTCGTCATGCTGTGCGCTGAGAACGACTTCTTTCAGCTCTTTTGAAATCCCTTTGACGTGTGATAAATCAACTCTATTATTATTAATAGTAAAAAGTTCATGAACCATAGCTTGATAAGTCCACTGATTAAGCAATGGCGTGACGGGATCATCTCTTCTGTCTAAAATGAGAAGAATGGAATTGGACTCTTCTCTGAATTTAAAAGAGTTTGATTCCCTAGACAAAACTTCACGAATTTTCTCCGCTAGCCTTTTAGCAACTTCCGAAGTGCCTTGATATCTAATATAAGGACATTTCTTTAAAGACAGAAGGACGGCGGTTATGCCTTGTACTGTTCTGTGAAGATGGATTGGATTCCAGGTCAAACCTTTGTAAGAAATAGAAGTATAAATTAATCTGTAATTTAATTAATTTTTTCCATTTCATTTTATGTATTCAACTCAATTTTTGATAAATGACACAGCTACTTTTTTAAAATTAATATCTAACTTTAACCTTTTGATTCTCAATAAAGTTGAATTACCTTGGCAGCATCCATTGATACCCAAGGAAAATAAATGCGGACTCACAGCTAAATAATCTGCATAATATTCATGGACTTCTCTCACAACTTCTTGTTCGTCACTCTCGGCTAGCAATTTAATATCGGCCTTTGCTATGATGTTGCTAAAATCTAAGATACGTTTTCTTGTAAACATCGAATTACAATTTACATTGGAAAAAAAATAGAAGCAGTAGAACAAAAACAGATTACACACTATAATCAATTGATGAAATACTATTTAATGAATCTTTTTACTTACAAATATAATAGGTTCCATATTTTGGATTCCGAAGTTCATTGCACAATAAAGCAACATTTTCTTTGGTAGGTCTAACAAAAACAATGCATTTTAAATGCTTTAAACCTTCGCTACGAACAGCAGCATCGATTCGTTCAAAAAGGTAAACTTCTTTCATTAAAATTTCTGACTGACTGTATACCAAACTGACTATGCTTATCTGCAAATAAAATAACTCATATTTTTTAAAATAAAAAACAATGAAACATGCTTAACATTTCATTTTTATATATAAAAAAGGCAGTAAAGTATTCTCGTAAACATAACCTTAACATTAATTTCATTACCGTTTGCTTGTCCATTAAAAGGACTTTCATGCCAGGACCACTTTCCTCCGTCATTTTTGTAACATAAAACTTTAATGCTGTCACCACGTTCATTTTGGCAAATTATTCTGTCTAATTATTAACAATTAATAACTTTTTGCAGATCGAAAAAGAGAGCCTGTTTTGTCAGAAATGACGGACGTGAAGCTAGACATTCGTGTGTCATCAGGAGTGGCGGGAAAAAATCGTTCTCCGTGTGATTAGACTATGTTTCAAAATTAAACAGATCACCACAGATCATGCTGATCACACTGATCATAAAAAAAGCAAAAGAATTTTTTTATAAAAAAACTATTTATTAACATTTTGATAAAGCAGAAAATATATACTCTATTACCTAAGCTTTTGAATAGGTATTAAATTTTAATTGAAGTTTTATTATTAATAATTAAGTATTATTACTTAGGTATTAATTAATTAAATATTATATAAATTACCAAAATTCTGTTCATATTTCTTAATAAAAGGGTAGCTTATATTCCAAAAAGAAAAAAAAAAATAAGAGAAACTTTCAAGATCAGATATTAATCAAGCTTTTCTAAAATATAATCTTGATAATCTATCCGGCTTTGCTTGCAAATATCTACATATTTAATGAAATTCAGTCATATAATCCTTAATAAATAATTTGTACGTCAAAATTATAATGAAAATTAAGTAAATTAACATCTCGTATCATTAATTAAGTTAAAATAATTGGAGGTTCTTCAGATGGAGGCAAAACATTAGTTTCTTGAGTTTCGACAATTTTGCTTCTAATAATGTTTCCCTCCGCGTCCATTTCGTCAATGGAAATCAAAATGTTGGAAATCATGGGCATTGATTTTCCTAATTCGTTGGTCATTTCTTTTCCTTCATCCATATCTATTTTTGTTTCCGTTTCTGGTTCCAATTCGACTTTCGGGTTATCTAGTACTTCCGTAACCTGGAAAAATATACAAAACATTTTTTTTAAGTATTTCATTCAACGTAATTTTTCAATTATATTCCAGTCACTAATTTAATAATTATAATTATCTTACTTCCACATGAATCGCTGAATCCTGAGTTATTTTTAAAGTGTAATTCTTTTCCGGAAGAGTGCTAGCTTCTGTTGGTGCAATTTTTGATTCATCGTCATCAATACTCTCGTATCTAATTGTCTGAACTCTGTAACATCCATCCACGTCTTTGTTATACTGAAAGCGTTTGTGTCCACTAGGCAATTGCAAATCATGTGCGTCCATCAAATGTCTTGAAAGTCTGTAACTCTTTTGGTACTTTACGGGACATTCATGGCAGCAGTACCACCTCACCTCTTGGCAGTGAACTTTCTCAACATGTCTATAAATTCAATTAAAATCGACAATTAACATTTACGGAAAATAATTATTTATTCCTTCCAATTTTTTCTATCAGATAATTAATTTAAATATCTATATTATATACCTGTCTAGAATGTAGGCGTTTTTACATTGATATATGCAACCATCTACTGTGCAAAAGAAATTTGGTCCTTTAGTGTGCACTGACATGTGATAATCAAGATCCTGTTGAGTTTTGGCTGCATGTTTACATAACTGACATGCAAAAGCCCTGTCAGTCAAATGTCTGTATCGAATATGTTTTGCAAGGGCTGCTACTGATTCGCAACTCATCTCACACATACTGCATTTGTGTATGAATATGTGCTGTCTCATGTGATCTTTTAGTATCTTTTCAGTGGCGTAAAATTTATTACAATGAGAACACTGGAATCCCTGTTCTGGAAAAAAAAAGTATTTAGCAGGGAATATTCTAGCCAACTTTCTTTCGGATAATTTTAAATTTCGAAATACTATTCTTAGAAACAAATATAATCTATTTATTTCAATATATAGGATTAGATATTTAATCAACTTACTGTCAAGTGGAATTTGCCGTTCACAATGTTCTCGAAACCTTGAATTTGTAGAAAACATAAAACCACAATCTGGACAAGCAACGATCTTCTCTTTGGTGTGACTTCTTACATGATCTCTTAATTTGTAGATACTGGCGAATTTTCCTTTGCAGCCAACCCATTTGCAACTCACTCCACCCTCGACTTTATTCCCCCGAGGATTTTTTTCTACGTGAATTGTAACATGGTCCAGCAATCCTTGATATTTGTTGAAAGTTTTAGAGCAAGCATCCCATTGACATATTAACGTTGGCGGTAACTCGATTATTGTCCAACCCGTTTCCAACACACATTTCTGTAATCAAATCACGCAAATATTAAATTTTAAAACTTTCAAAGAGTGATAATTTTAAATGTTAAACGTTTAAAATTAAAAAAAGAAAAATGTAAATTACAGGTAATTTTGTTCTCTGCCGAATGTTGACCCCAATGGACTTGAGTTTCATGTGATAAGCATGATAATAAACATGCCAAGTAATCTCAGTTGACAAAGGAGTTTCATATGGGCAGTTTTTCCACCCACATATATATATTGCGTTGTCATCGGCCAAAATTTTAAACTCCAACTCAGGAATATGATCTCCGATATGTTCCAAAAATCTTTTAGGCGAAGAGTGTCGAAACTCACAGTCTTTCCATTCACACAACATGTCCAATTTTTCAGCTTTCATTGGCATTGCTACCCTGCGTCTTTTTGTTCCACATTGTGAAACAGAGTCAAATTCTGAATCGGTGTCGAATTCATCACTTTCGTTTGATTTTGGAATATACAGTGGATCTTCGAGAACAGAAATATCCTTTTGAGATTCTACCCAGTAGCTGCATCTTTCCTGTACCTTTTTACTCTTTATGAGCTTTTTCATTATTTCACACATCTTGAACAGTGTTTTTTCCTGGGTGAAACAAAAAGTCCTTGTTTAAAATTGCTGAGTCCAGTTTCCTGAAATAATTAAACTTTCGTTTAGTCTTTTTTTAGTTTTACTTTAATTATAAGGTTAGAGTCGCAAATATTACTTCCTCGTTAAAAAATACAAGTTTCCATCAATTTAGTGAACTATTTAATTGTCTCAATAAATATCTAAAACATGCTTATAAAAAGAATTTTAAAAAACTCACTCTTTCTATCAGAATCGCCGCAGAAATGTTGTCAGAATAAATCCAACGTAAAGACTTCCGCCATGATTGCAAGAAGCAAATTTTCACTCTACATTTTACGTGTTCATATATCACCATAAAACTTCACTTTTCACTCGAAACAACTTATTCCGTACGAAGAATGTTTCTAAGAACATTTGGTCAAGGTTTCTAAAGAAAAACAATGATATTTTGTGTAATTAGGAAGAGTAATGTTTTCGCACGAAGGTGTTTGGATCCAAGTCGTTTGTGGCAGTCGAGTCAATTTGACAGGGCGTTTTCGTCGGATAATCACAAAGGAGGTTCAACTATTTATGCACTATCTTCTGGTAATTAATTTCATAAACATGTATTTTTTTCTTTTGGTGTATGGATTAAAGCACTCTTTGACTCTTTGTCTTTAAAAGATCGTCTGGCACTGAGAATCTATCTCAATCGGCCATTTCACGAAAAGTGTCAGCATCTTGTACGTTAAAAAATCGTCTGCTATCAAGTACGTAATTTTGACAGGTTTGAAAATGATTTTAATTTGTTAATTATTATTATTTCTAATTGAAGAAAACCGCGAAATATCAAAGAGTATAGTTCTATCAATTGAATTTCGAAAATATGTAGAGTATTTGGCACACTTTAGATTAACCTAACCTCACAATTTTTATTTCTCTGATTTCCCTGTTTACCCGGTAACTGAAATGAATTAAAATTATTTCGAAAGTGATCAAAAACGGTATTGCTTTTAATTGAAAACGTTGTGAATTTGAGTTAAATTGTCAACGTTTTAATCCAGAACAATTCTGCAGGATTGAATCTATATTGAAATGTTGATAATTTTATTTCAAGAAAGGGATTAAATTGACTTCAAAATTAACTTGACTTCAAATCTATCACCTCCGTCAGAATTAGAATGTGTTCATTCTTGGTCGCAGAATTTAACATGATTGAAATGAAAACAAACGTAAATCGGTAAAATGAATTAAAATGTTTACGTTCTAAAACGCAAAAAATCGCCCATACTTCTGCTACCTTCTATTCAGTTTAATCCACTCCTTCTTACCGGTACATATATGTTATATATAAACAGTTTATACCGTTTGTTTATTCTAATTTTTTTATTAGGACAAGGAAAATGTGGAGTAGCAGTGGTGAGAATATCAGGCTGCGAAGCTTCGAAGGCCTTGAAAAAAATGACCAGTATATCGACTCTAAAACCCAAGACAGTTTTTCTTCGAAAAATCCACGACCCAGAAACAAAAGACCTCATAGACAAAGGCTTATGCTTATGGTTTCCAGGTAAATAAGAGACGTTTTTAAATTGAATTAGGCACTTACGAATCAATAATTATAAGAATTAAATTCTAATTTTTTATTTCAGGGCCCAACTCCTTCACAGGAGAAGACACAGTAGAATTTCAAGTTCACGGTGGTCCAGCAGTTTTAGCATCTTTAATGTCCGCCCTCTCAAAGTTAAAATTTCGTCCAGCTGAACCTGGTGAATTCACTAGACGATCTTTTTATAATAATAAATTAGATTTGACTGAAATAGAAGGCCTAGCAGACTTGATACACGCGGAAACAGAGCAACAAAGAAGACAAGCTCTTTTACAAGCTGATGGAAGTCTCAGTGAGTTGTACAACAACTGGCGTCTTATTCTTTCACATTGTGTTGCTCATTTGGAAGCTTACATTGATTTCAGTGAGGAGGAAAATATCGAGGGAGATGTTCTTGAAAAATGCAACGAAAGTTTAAGGGATTTGTCTAAGAAGATCCAAAATCATTTGGCTGATGGCAGAAGAGGCGAAATTTTAAGGAGTGGAGTTAGAACTGTGATTTTAGGGAAACCAAATGTGGGAAAGAGTAGTTTGTTGAATAATTTGGTTCAGAGGAATGCTGCAATTGTTACTTCGGTTGCAGGAACGACACGAGATATTGTTGAACTGACTTACAATATATCAGGATATCCTGTTATTTTAGCGGATACCGCTGGCCTTTCAAAAGATTCGCAAGATTTTATTGAAAAGGAGGGAATTCGAAGAGCGAGACTTCATGCGGAGAAAGCTGATTTAATTATTTTAGTAGCCGATGCCTCGGAGTTCCAAAACAGCAGGAAGTCGTATGACGAATATATTTGGGAGTATATGGAGAGCTTGGAATTGAGAGAGATTTTAAGAGATGAAAACTTAAGGAAAAATTATGTCATTGTTATGAATAAGACTGATCTGGTAAATGAAGAAGCAAAAAAGTATTTTAAAGGAGATAATGTTGTCGGAATTTCATGTGTAAAGAAGGAAGGATTCCAGGATCTAGTCAATTGTATGACAAAACGTTTTACCGAAATGTAAGTTCTGATTTATATATATTTGATTTTTAATTAATGCTAATGTAAAAAAAAAAAAAAACTGAAAAACATTTGTTTTCAGATGCGGTAATCCGTCAAGAGAAAATCCAACGATAAGTCAAACGAGGCACAGAAATCATTTGAAAAATTGCCTTGATCACATCAATACTTATTTTGAAACAAGTTCTAAGGATAATTATGATGCAGTAATTGCCGCTGAAGAAATTCGCAGAGCAATGAAAGAACTCGGGAAAATTACTGGCCATGTCAGTACTGAACAAATTCTAGATATTATATTTAAAGACTTTTGTATTGGTAAATAAAGAGTGAAGTTTATATTTGTATTATTTATTTCATCTACAACTTTTTAAAAAGGAATAAAAATTATCCGTTTAATATTACTTCATATTATTTTACTAATTTAGCCACCAAAATTTGAATTTACGGCTTGGTGGCGCCACGATAGATTTTTTACGCACGCGCGAAACGCGTTTCTCCTTCTTTCTTTCAACGTGGTTTCTGAGAGCGAAGGTTCGTGTAAAAGTAATCATAAAATATCTAGAAAATCCGTTGAATTTGGTAATTTTAATTGTTAAAGATCAGTTAATTAGAGAGTGTTTTCCATTTATTCGTAATTATTTTTCCAAAAATTACTCCGGGCTTTGTATTAAATGTGACATATTCAACGCAACCTATAACCTGTGCATTTGTTTTTCTCAGGATGGCTCCCAGGTACGAATTGGCCGTAGGCCTTAAAAAAGGTCACAAAACAACCAAAATCCGTGTGGCCAAAAACAAATCCGAAAAGGAAAAAACTGTTGCTGTCCGCCCAGCCAGGCTAAAAGGAGTAAGTTGTGTTTTATGATACATAACCTATAAATTGCACTCTCTATAGCTTTCATTTATTGATTCTTAACTTTTCTTCCTATTCTTCGTGTACATAAATATAAAAGTTCACTTTATTTTTATAAATTATTCATTTTTTCTAACTTGATACAAAATTCTCTAGATTGGGTTTTGTAGTTGAAATATTATTGACGTTTCCGAACATTCTGAAGAATTTCATTTCTTTTATCTGATTAATTATTGAATAAATTGTAATCTTTATTATTTTGTCTTTTTCAACATTTTATGTTGTATCTATTCCTTCAAAATTGGATCCTACAATCTTTATTTTTTATTACACCTAACTTAAAACTTCACAAATTTCGGAGTTTCTGCTACCACGTGAAATGTCAATTTGACACACTTTCCTGTAATTATACGCAAATTATAAAAATTCTGTATCATTGAACCTAAAACGAAGGTATTAGGTACATTTAACTTTTTGCATTTTTAAAGTTTAAATTGAAGACTTGGAATTTGTAACTGTAAATCTGTAAATTAATTTAAATTGAAGAACTTTGAATTAACAAGGTTTCTGAAATTTTCCAAATTGAATCGTTAAAAATTGATATTAAGAATTTAACAAATGTAAACTTTATAGAAAAACATTTTCTAATATTTAATACTTGTTTTTATATTATTTCAGCGCCAAACAAAACATAGCAAATTTGTTCGTGACTTGATCCGTGAAGTCACCGGACATGCACCTTATGAAAAACGTGCTATGGAATTGTTGAAGGTCTCCAAGGATAAGCGAGCCCTCAAATTCTTGAAAAGAAGGGTAAGTTTCATTTTTATTTATATAATAATATCAAATATAAATTATATTAGTCTCTCTGCAACTTGAGGAATTTTTAATTCATTTAAACTGTATGTTTTGAGAATTTATTTAAAATTCTTATATCTCTGATTACTGGTACGGTTTATTTATATTTTATAACTAAAAAGCTAAGAAAATGCATTAAATAGTATCATTTTAACTTACAGTTGGGAACTCACATCCGTGCCAAGAGGAAGCGTGAAGAACTTGGAAACATTCTTGTCCAGATGAGGAAGGCTGCTGCTCACCATTAGTAGCTGTTATACTTGTAAGGATTTACATTTTTAAGTCAATAAACATCTTTGGCAAAATTTTTAACTGTTTTGTTCTCTTTGAAAAAATCAATTTCCTATTTTAATATCGTCAAGTATTTTACTTATAGATTTTGATAATTTCAGACTTTGTACTTTGTCTAATTTTGTCGGATTTAAATATTTAATATGCCTTTTGCATTTTATTTAGAAGTAATTTCTTATTATTTATTATTAAACCAAGGAAGTAAAATTTCTCTCTACTAGTTGAAGTGGAAGCTGCAGATTTTCATTTAATATCAAAACAGACTGATCAAAGGATCACAAAACATACATTTCGTATCACTGTAGTTTTCGATTCTTTTTCTGTTTTGCAAGTACTCTGAATCTGCGAACGAATATATTGAATTCAATCGTCTGTTCATCAAAACCACCCGTATTCACTGTGAGATTTATAGCAGCTGTTCCATGTTTTCAACACCCATTCAATATGAAATACACAAGCTTGACCCTTGTATTATTTTCTCGAAATGCGTAGCGGAAATATTACTTTGAAAAAAGAGAATATTTAGAATGGTAGAGTTTTTAACAGTGTAACGTAATTTAACATTTAAAATGGAATAATTTAGAATCCTTGGTTATAAAAAAAATTTAACGCTGATTAATTTTGATGCTAAAGTAGTAAAGAGGATTATTTCCTGAATTAAATGTATTATTTTAAACTTATTCAATTTATTTTAGGTGCTGAAAGTATTTAAGGTCATAAAAAGTCTTCAAGCTATTTTTAAAAATATCACAGTCATGAAAAGTCCTGCACATTCTATGCAAGAACGATAATATGCATGAAATGTTTTAAAGGAATGGAATGCAGACGACGAAATTAAAAATATTTTGCTCCTCCTTTTCTCCGTCTATCAACACGTCGCATTAAATTTTCTGTACATATTCCAGAATTTCATTTCCGACAGAAGCTAGTGTATTACCATACGTTGCGACATTTCGTTTCTCTATGGCACATGTGTCTCAACTTCTGCATGCTCGAAATACAAGTCCATCAAATATTTTTTGTCCTCACAAAAAGTGGACTCTGCAAATTTATATTTCATCCTAGCTTCGCCTTCGCTCTTGTTCTCGAATATTTGGAATTTTGTACATTTATGTCCGAGAAAGTTTAGTGCTTTTAGATGCTCCACTTTCTGAGGAAGACTAGTTGGATAAAATCAAGTTTTTCAGTCCTCTAGCTAATCTAAAATTATTTTATACACACATATTACGTAAAACGAGCTTCTAGTCACGACTATAAGTTTTGAAATTTTTTCAAAATTCGCTAAGAATAGACCAAATATTTTTGGTGTAGGTACCTAACAGATCAAAATTATTATGCCTAATTAGAAACCTAAAACTTATATTATGATCTATAATTTGAATTTCATTTTCAGGAATAGGGAACCTTTAGGATTCCTATATTGTACATATTTTTCCAATTTAAAAGCATGATTGGAAATCATTGTGACTACCTCATCAAAAACTTGAAGGATGTCTTACAAATATTTTACGTGAAGCTTTAGTATTGTTGTTATACAGCAACATAAACTGACATGCCACGAGTTATTTCACTGCTCACAAGAAGTTTACACGCCGTTAACATTTTGAATTTCCTTCGCGTGACACGTTCTGGAATGTACGTGACCGAATGTGTGATCGTCTTTGTTTGAAATCTTCGTATGCCTTCGACTATAATCCGCTCCTGAAGTGCGAATAAACTTTTTATGTCGTTGTACCTTTCTACCTATGTTTTTC
This sequence comes from Synergus magnus, assembly GCA_032275165.1. Classification (NCBI taxonomy): domain Eukaryota; kingdom Metazoa; phylum Arthropoda; class Insecta; order Hymenoptera; family Cynipidae; genus Synergus; species Synergus magnus. The sequence goes on along the minus strand of JAUESH010000043.1, from coordinate 10,296,445 downwards.
ATTTAAGGATATCGTAAAATTAAAACTTGGAATGATCGGGAAAATTGCAATAGTAAAAGAATAACAATTTTTTTTATATGACAATATAAAGTTTGTATTAATTATTGTCTAGTCGATTTTATATGAGAAAAATAGAGTTTGTGAAAAATAATGGATTTTAAACAGTAAAATCGCAGTTAAGTTTTTTTTTTTTTGTCAAAGGGTGGAGCTTTTTTTGTGAGAACCGACTTAAATTTTGAATAAATTTGCAATTGGTATAAATTATACAAGTCTTTAAAATCTTCAGGTTTTAATTTCACGAAATACGAGTTGTATAAATACATCATTACTTTCTAATTTGAGAAATATTTCAATTTGAAACCGAAAAAGAGGAATGCTTTCAGTGTCAGTGTTTCGAAACACTTCACTTGAGAGCGTCGACGAGGGCACTGATTAAAAAGTACTTGGCGATTTATTACTTTAAATCTGTTGGACTATACGTGCTTCGTGATTAAAGCTCGCCTTGTCCAGTTTGCCATGCAAACAGGGATGCCCCAGACGCGTGTATAATGGTCCTGACAGCACTTGCAAATGAAAATAGTTTCGCCAGAAATGGGGAGCCGCTCCAAATCAATTTCTCTATCTCACCTCCTCTTTCACCACTATTTTCATCTTTTCTTTCTATTTCCTATTCTGACTCTTAATTTCAAAAATGACGTATTTTTTCTAAATAACTTTTATCATGCACCAAGAAAAAAATATAATAGACGAATTTAAAGGCTATCATAATAAATCATAGAAATATGAATTTGCTTTAATGAACTAATCTCTATTATCCAATTCCGTATCATTTTTAATTTAACTAGAAAACCAATATGCGCGCTAGGAGCACGATTATTTATTTTACTTTTTACAACTTCGAGTCATTCAAAAACCAATGAAATTTCGTTGATTCAAATTTAGAGAGCAGGTTTGAAACAACAATGTATGCGCGATTTTAGGGACATTTCGTTACATCTCTTTTTGTAGAGAGAAATTTCAAGACGTTTCTAGGAATTTAAGGGATTTTGACAATTTTCAAGTGATTTTTACGAAATTATAAAGATTTTTAGGATTTCTAAAAGATTTCATAGAATTTTAAGGTATCGCAGGATATTTCGCGGAATTTTAACGGAATTCATGAAATTTTAAGAAATTTTTTAAAGTTAAGAAATTTTAAGGGATTTTAAATGTTTTGAAATTTTGAGAAATATTAAGAGTTTTCTAAGAACTTTAAGAGATTCCAACGAATTTTAAGCGATTTCTAGTGTTTTCGTGATATTTGGAGGAATTTTAAGAAAATTCAAAAGATTTTTATGATTCTTAAAAGATTTTGTGGAATTTTGTGAGATTTCTAATAATTTTAATGAATTTTAAAGGATGTAAAAGGACTAAATATTATTGTAGAATTTAAAGAATTTCAAGAAGTTTCTAGATATTTTAAGAGGTTTTCACAAATTTCAAGAGATTTCAAAAAGTTTCAGAGAATTTTAAGGGACTTTAAGGAATTTTAAATGTTGTAAAATTTCCAGGAATTTTAAAAGAATTCAAGAGATTTTAATAATTTTAAAAATGTTTTATGGAATTTTTAAGAATTTTGTAAAATTTTATGAGATTTATCATAATTTTAAGGGATTTTCTGATTTTTAAAAGATTTTATAAAATTTTCAGGATTTCATGGAATTTAATGAGATTTCTAATAACTTTAATGGATTTTAAAGGATGTAAAGGCACTTTCGATGTTATCGTAGAATTCAAGGAATTTTAAGAAGTTTCTAGGAATTTTAAGAGGTTTTCACGAGTTTTATGAGATTTCAACGAATTTTAAGCGATTTCGAAGGTTTTCGTGAAATTTTAAGTGATTTCAAAAGGTTTCTGGGTGTTT
>JAUESH010000043.1:10224640-10235620 GCA_032275165.1 Synergus magnus | reverse complement strand
AAGAAGCAATTTATTGTGTATTCTATTACTGCATAGACAAAATGTAAGATATCAAATGGATTTTCAATGATGAGGGAATAAGGACGATGTTTCCCTTATTTTTGCAACCTATCCAATTACTTCTCTACAACTGTAAGAAATGCTAAATGAGGAACTAGAGAAAAAGCAAGGTAGGAAAAAAGCAGTGAGACGATATGGTACGCTTGAAAGTAAAAATTCGGTAGAATGAGGTTGTGATGGTTCTAGTATCTGAAGGGTAGCTTTCAAAAGTTCAGAAATAATGTGAATTCATAAGGAGTAGAAATAATTGTACATATTCTTATTATTATATTCTGATTATTATATTCAGATTATTTTACTCAGTTTTTGGATCGCATCACATTTACAATTATTTTAATCCTTTTTAACCAGAGTAGACCATTAATTTTCTTCAATTTTTCTTTAAAATTCACCGTTTCAGTGATTTCTTTAATTTTAAAATAAGAGCAATTCAATCACTGATGAGTGAACCTTATTTAAGGTTAATCAGAGATTAAGTTGTATCGGGTTTAATGCGAAGCCTTACAGAAGACGAGAAACTGTAGATCTGGATTTGAAAACTTCACAGCATTCAGTTGTAGATCTGATTTAAATGGGAACGAAAACTAGATATTCAGAAGTATATAAATATATAAACATATTAAGTTTTTTATTTAATGAACCATTGCATCAGTCAAAATCACTTTTCAAATCAGGGAGTTTTAAGAATGAAGGTATATTCAACATTTGAGGTCAAATACCTTGTCAACAGTTGAATTCAGAGAATATATTTTCTGCAGCATGAAATTGAACGAATATTGAAAAGAGTAGTGATTGTGTAGGTCCTTGAAATACCGTGGATATATTCTGTATGGATCATGAGAACATGCGAGCGAAGCATTTTTGTTTTTCAACGTTTTCTACTTTATATTATTCTCAAAATGAAAAATTGGTCACGATTCCCATCGAGAGTATAGGAAGTTCTATTGAAAATTAGAATAAGATAGAAAAGGATCGGGATGGGAAAGGGAAAGGGAATTAATTATGCGAGATGTAATCATTTTCAAAATCAGTGATCGAATAATGAAGCACCTAATTGATAGGGCAACTTTAGGTACTTGAATGATATTGCGAGTTAGTTTACAAAGCCCAAGTTGGGCACAGAGTAGCGCTTAATGGGGAACAAAAGCTTAGGAATATCAACAAAGGCTAAGAGGCTGGAGGGCGCCAAAAGCTCGAAGCAGAAATCGGACAAGAAACAATAGCAAGCATCAGGAAATATTCCCTCGGTACGTACTATGAAAACGACATTTAAAAAGAGACTTAAAGAGACTTCATTACTACAGAAACTTAAATTCTCAAAGAGAGAATTTATTTCAAACTTCTTCTTTCTCTTCTTTCCTTTAAAACCACATGCCTTGAGAGGCGGATTTTGCTAAAGCAGTGCAAGTTTAATTAATAGTTCATACTGTTTTGACGTGGATAATCATGTTTTGCCAAAAGATCACGTCTAAATTTTGCAATGGATTATTTATAACAGCTTTCTTATTGAGAACTGGTTTTCCAGGCTTCATATAGTCTTTCCTCTATTTCCTTATTTTCCCCTGTTTCGAGAGCATTTTGTGCTTTGAAGTCGGTTTTCCAACTTGCTTTGATTTTAGATTTAAAACAAATAGAATTTATCGATTGAATTTGAATATGTGTTTTTATCTGCGTTTTCGACGTCGTATATATAGAATTTATAATTGATAATGGCAAAAAACACTTGAAAGTGATTAATTATTCATTGCTAATTATTCTTTGCATACTTGTTTTCATGAATTCGTATGAATAGGGCAATATGCAGTTCAAAACAAGTCCGCTATTATTCTTCATCAAACCAACAGTGACAATTGAATTCTATTCAATAATACTTAACTAAAAGCGTTTCGTGTTTGGTGGTCTTGTATTAATGCGATTGAAAATTCAGCGTAAGAGTCTCTTGATTCAATTATTCAAACTTCACTCTTCAACCCTCTCCAGTTTCCTGGTTTTACCGAGTTTCTCTGCCGACACGACACCAAATATACACACATATGTGTATATAATTATAATTTATTAGTGTACATACCAGTCTAGATATATCTCCATCTATTTCTGTGTATATAGCCGCGCCATCGTGGATTAAAAGTTGTCGAAAGATTAGAACTTTGGCAAAGTTTCCATGTGGTGTTTTCATCCCTAGGCTTATTCAAACTCATTTTCCTCAGTCACGGTGAAGGTTTTCCCCAGGGTGGGTAGACGAAGGTCAAAGAAAGGGAAGACGAATATTAGAGTAAATCACGAGTTTTCCGGTGAAGCTTACAAACTCATAAAAAATATGAAGGACGAAAAAGAATGGAAAGATGTCAACAAATGTGCTTTATGATGTAGAATTAAAAAAGTGGGAGAGAGGATATGCCGAAGGCAGCTTTTTATAAAGTGCCAATCGAGATTCTCAAATGATCTCTCATTAATATATTCCAAAGTGGGTCGAGAGTGCTAACGAAGTAAAAGTTGGATGGCATATGATATACTTCCTACCATACATTATATGAAAAGTTCATTTCATAAGGGACCTCATGAGTGATCGGTGTATCTATAGAGTAATATGCCACAAAATACATGACGTTGACTTTACAGGGCATAGGTGCACAGCCTTCAGCTGATGTTGTTTGCCTTTGATTGCCTTTCATACAACCAGGTTGCGTTGATATTCATTGCTTCATGCTGTATGAACTTTTGTTGCTAATAATAAAGCTTATATTAATTATGCATAATACCACTTGATAAATGTGAGAAACCAGAATTTTAATATCACTTTCTAATATCGAGGGACCGTTCACTGGAGGAATCAATAATTTTCCATACTTATAATCAGTAGAATCAGTAGAGAATCAGTAGAATCACGTAGAATCAATTTTCGAGTGAACGGCCCCTCGTTCTGATATACTTTTTAAAAAGTTTCGTTATATATTTTTTCATGATAGGATCTTAAAGAGATATCTTCTGTACTTTAAGTACTCTAAGCTTTTAGTTCCGTAAAACGTATTTTTCCCTTACATTATGGTCACTACTTGAGGTACTTAAGATGGTTAAGACCGGATACTTATCTCTCGGCGTTTGTCAGTTGCTGAACGAGCACCTTTCCGAAGAGTCGCGAATCGCTCGTAAACAATGAGTCCCTCTTGATCCCGGTCGTAATTAAGGAATTATTCGTTCCTGAAAAGGCTTCTCGTAAAAGGGTGTTGTTCACAAATGTGTCCCTTGGAAATTCTCTAATGGTTACCCCAAATGCCTTCTCAGTTAGTGCAGAAATCGTTCTCTTTACCAGACTTACGACTTTGGAATTTTATTTTATTTTTATTTTTATTAGTATATTATCTTTGCAATTGGGAACACTGTTAAAAAAAACTGATCGAAATTTAATATACAGTGAGTAAAGTCATTTGCATATAGCGTAAATTAAATTTAATATACCACTATGTTGTAGAATTAATATAAATCCATATGAAAATTGATATATGTAAATACGCAGAACGTTGTGCGCATTCGTGGTATACCTGGATTAATATACACGTATTTTAATATTGCAACACATGAGTATATTAATTTAATGTTCGATACATTTATATTAAAATTAATATACTTTCGTATATTAAAAGTATATTAATTTTACAAACATTTTTAACAGTGAAATTACGGCTGCATGATTTCTTCAAAATTTTACTGTCAGTTAACTTCGAATCTGACTTGTCGGCTTCTAAAAGCAAAGATCATTAATTGCATAAATTAAGAAATGCCCTAAATTAATACACTAATGAGGGCTGTCAGAGTATCTTTTACATAATTGAAGAGAAGAAGACTGTTCGGCGTTATTTAAAAACAATCGTTGAAATGCAGATCGATATTCGGAAAATGGATTATGGGATGCATCCGACACATTTAATATGTACAGTGAAATTTGCTCACAGGCGATAATCATTATTTGTTTGGTAACCGTTTTACTAGAGTAAAATTAACGCTAGAGTCAAGTATGAAGCCCTAACTTTACGACACATAAAGTCAGCATTTATATCAACACAAAGGTGATATGGGCATCGGTTCTGTATCAGAACAGGGAAATAACTTTATTTACGTCCAGGATAGAACTAAGGGATTCAAGTTTAAATTATATTTCGGGAAAGCCGTAAAATATTAATAACAAATTAATCCCTCGTTCCTTGGAAAATTAATGATCAGCGGGATCAAAAGATTTTAGCTAGCTCTACGTATAAAATAGCTTGATTGATGTAAAAGTTTAAGGTGTAGTTTTCTAACCGAAATAGCATATTAATTCGTCATTTTGATGCAAAATCAATTTCAACATTTTCGTGTAAATTGAAATGTGGACTCAATTTGTGATTCATATTAATGCGATTAGTAAAAGCAATTATTGTCAGTTCTATCAGTATTATTATTAAATTCAAGTCGTAGCCGAGAGCGGAAAATTTCGTTACAAACACGAATTTGCAACCAAATCATGATAAATTTGGAACCGTTTCAGAAACAAGCCCTCTGCTCGCAGATCAAACGACGGTGCAGAAATGATACAATTATCTATTGACCCGGAAATTGAAAATTGTAATCTGCAATTTTGAAATTAATCCTTTAGAGAAATTATATCAAAGAACTTTTGACACGTGAAAAGGACTTTAACTATTAATAGAAAGCTTCATTGGTTTATCAATTCTCTTCATGAAATACGTTTTAATTTTTTTTAGATTCGTATAAAATATTTCTCTTTATCCAGGTCACATTTTTTAAACATTTTTAAGAACCTTTTAATGATACATCAAAGTTCCCTTTTTTAGTGTGGTTTTTTTATTTACGATGCAATGGACACATTAAACTTATTGAGGGTCCGTTAAATCTCAATGCGAAGCAAAGTAACTTTCACGGGAAAATGAACTAGATGATACGGGCATTACAATAAATGTTTATGGCAGGCATCAACCCCATCTAACTCTTGCGCACGTATATGCATCTACTCGCAGCATATGTCCTTCTGTGTGGACCGTAAAATATAGTTTGCATAAAGAAAAACATCACGATCGCGATCATTGCTATTTTAGTCAAGAAATATTGAACCACCAGTGCATAATATTAAAGAATGTTCACTCTCTAAGTTGAATTAATTATAGTAACCTAGTTTTTCTAGAGATAATTTTTTATTGGTAATTTTTTATTAAAATAAAGAGCACTGACTATTCTTTGATAATATTCCGTAAAAATAGTCGAAATAAGCAAACTGAATTGGCCGAATGTAGAGTTGTAAAATAGAAATTCTATTTTTTTTTTGCTTCCTCATAAAGGAAGCTTTGTAGTCGTTACATTTTCCAATATTTTTAAAAAGGTTTAATTAAACTTTCCTCAGTTGATAAATGTCTAATACAATATTCTCATCAATTGTCCGGATGTATATATGTGTGTATGTGTGTATGTGTGTATGTATGGATGAATGTCGCCGTTTTTTGTCGCCAAAGGATTTTTCAAAATATTTAATTTTACAATTTTTATTTACTTTTATAATTTTTGTAAAAAATTGATTTTTCGACTATAAGTTCTCAAATCATCAAAATTCAAATCTTATGTAGAGGAAAGAAAAATTCCTTGAGTCGAGACGAATATATTGACTTGTAAGATTAATGCATTTAATTGAATATTAAGGAAGTTATGGTTATTTATACTTTTGAAAAATTAATTTTTCAATTATAACTTTTCGAATTATCAAAATTCAAAGCTTTTTGTAGCAAGAAAAAAGGAATTCTCAAAAATGAATTTTTTGACTATAATTTTTCAAATTATGTTTTGCTTCGAGAAAACAATGCTTAATGCTTCCTCTATGAGGAAGTAAATGAATTTTCAACCTCATCAGAAAAATAGGGGCTTTAATATGGACAGACAAACCAGCGTACTTTATTATTATTAGTTCTTCAATATGTTATCAAAATATTTAATCTAAATTATTTTTTGTTACAGGTAAGTTCTTTTGTTGAAGTATACTTGATTGAGTTCATCGGACTGGTAAGAGAAGATATCTTTTATTCTGCCATTTCAATTTACAATTTAAAATTTAATTTAAAAGCTCTCTTTCCAGTTAAAGTAATAACGCGATTATTTCGAATTCACAAAGAAAATTTTTTTCTCTTTTTATACTCTCCTATCAGGAGAAATTTATTTTTCAATATTGTGTTAGGAATAGGATAAAATTAGGTTATTGATGTAAATTGGATATAATAATCACTCTATCGCAAAATAATCATTAAATCTCTGCCTAGATACAAGGTATTAAATGACTATTAATGATTATCTATTTTAATTAGACAAATCTTAGAAGGATATTTTACACCCTATCTGTAAAAAATTAGTCTTTCCTCACAAGGGAAATAAAATTGCATTTTAGTATTTGAAGAGATAAAAAAAGGATTTCGTGAGGTACCCTAGTATATGTAAATATCCGTTACAGTGATATCAGTCAGCCTTGAAAGAAAATTAACTCGAAAAATTTCCTTTCCGCTATCTTGAATATCTTTAAGTCACTCACATGCATGGGAGAGTTTTATACGGACATAAGTATTAACCAAGAGAACAGCAAGAGGGTAAAAAGACAAGAGAACGAATGAGAAGGGGAGCAGACTTCTTTTCCACCCTTCTTAGTCTTACTACAGTCTTACATTGCGTTGGAATTCATTTCAATGAATTTGCATTCCAAAGGGAGCTTTTTACTTCCTTCATTATTGCCATCCTTTTCCCGACGATGAATACGATGCGAACTTGGACGATTTTTATTTAATCGTACTCTCTAAGTAGCTCCGGAAATAAAAGAAATTATTTTCTCTAGGATTTTCCACCTTGGATCGATTTCTTTATTTTCTACAATAATATACCAAAATTAATATTATATTTCCTTGAGAAATTAATGTAAGCTTGTTTTATAATAATTTTTGTGAAAAGTTATAGAAAATCACTTTGTTATCATTGTAGATTGAAATAGATGTTTCCTTTCAATTAAAGTGCAAAATTCTGATTGGCAGCTAAAAATTTGTAGACCTTGGAAATGAATAGTCCTGTTTATTTTTGAAATAAAGAGCATTGCCTCGGTGAAAGCTAGTAATTGAGATGAGTGATTGCAGACAAGAAAGCAAGACTAAAATGGAATTTCAGCAAGGCAATGCTTTTGCTGGTGGAGATTGACTTGTATGACTGGTATCAATAAATGACAATCTTCTTCTATGATTGGACCAAACTTCTATATAAATCAAAGGTTACTTACTCCAAGATTGCAGAAAATAAATCATAGCTTCGGGAAAAACGTTGATTTATATTACAAACGAGTTCAATTTTATTAAAAAGCAGTTCGGTTTGATTTTATGGTCTGAATTTTCAACCTTATTGCACATTTTATCTACTAAACTTTTAATTGAAAATATTGAGGTATATAAAATTGTACACGCTGTTCCTTCAGTTTTAAAAGAAAAGTAGTTTAACAAACTCTAAGGAAGTGTGTTGACATAAAAGATCAATAATAAGGATATAAGAATCTTTCGTTAAAAATTTTAATGATATAATAAAGTTCATCAGAATTTTGCGAGTTTTAAAAGTTTGAAATTACGAAATAATATTTAGTTTTCAAAGAAATCTTTTATCTCCTTTTGTTGTTGATGATAATTTGTCAATGCAAAAATCATGCGCTCGAATAAATATAGAAGTGTTCTTAACGAGCTTCAGTGCTTCTGCTGCTGAAGGCCTCCTAATAAGAAAGCAATAAGTAAGAAAGCCAGTGAGCAAATCGATTGCCCTCATTTGCACAACTGCTTGATTTTTCTGTCTATTGATTTCAAGTACCCACTCAGCAGTTAAGTCATAACTGCCGAAGGTATGATTTTGTGGTTTTGAATGTCGACGAAAATAGTATGTAACTGAAACAGCACAGTGACTTAAAATATTTATAGCTTTGCAAATAAAATAAAAAGTTTGCCTTAAGGTTTGTGCACATCAAAGTGATCTCTTTTTGCGCAAATGCGCCCCCACAGTAATAATATTCCGACTACGAAATGAGATGAACTAACCGTTTAATTTCAAATCTTGCGGATTCAGTTTTACTCATCTTACATTAGGTTGTTATTCAGAAGCCACTCGTGACTTAAATACATCCACATGGCGTAGTTCAAAGAACTCTTTCCACATTTAGTGTTCTGAAATATTAAATCATGAGATATTCTCGTATTTATTATCTTGCCTGGAAAGTAATTTGATTAGTCAAAATGTAATTAAATAGCATTTGATATTCGCGGTCTGCCAATTATGCTCAACCGATATTCAGTAGAATATAGAGTAATGTTCTGTTTTGCACTCGAATTTAAATATCACTTTTTATTATCGTCTATTTTTATTTTTGTCTATAAATTTGTTTATAACATAGTTTCCAATTCGAATAGGACATTCAAGCAATTCTTTAACAAAGATTGAGGATAAGAGTGAACAGGAGGAAAGTTTCAAACCCCCCGATTTCCTAAGAACGATATCCTTGATTAGAGTGAGAGGGAGCAAAACGAATATTGAAGAAAAGGATCAAACTACTCGTGAAATCGTTCTTCGAAATAAGAAAAGTGTTTTTTACGCTTACAGCTTCCGGAAAGCTTTGGTGGTAAAACGAGAAAAGGGGAAAAACTCCCTATTCATTGAATGGATTGATTAATGCTATCTCTTGTCACTACTTGACGTGAAACTATTCCACTAAGAATAAAAAATAGGCCAAATTAAACGCAAATTTTAATCAGCAATTTTAATTAAGAAAGTCTTATTTAAGACATAAAATATAAATAGCTCGAAATTGAACTTGGATTTTCATGATTTTATCTTAATGAAGAAAATTGCTTCGAATTTTGAATACTCGTTCGGTATTAATATTCAAAAGCTTATCTCTAGGAGATTATTCCTGACAGCAATTTCGCTTGTTTACGAACTTGTCAGCAGCACCTTCGGATATCCGAAAAGCTTCTTATCTTTTATCCTGTGCACATTCGTTATCCAATTATCCACTGAGAAAGGCAGGCGTAATTTACGTTAGGGTCTGTCATCCAAGAGCATCTTTTCCAAGAATTTATAATCCGCAAATTCAATACACGTGCACATTAATATCAATTTGATGCTTTTTGTGCTTTAATAGGACGTCTCACTAAAGCTCATATATTTCAATACTTTCTAGCGTTGTGTTTTATAACCATCTGTAACTAATATGAGATGATTAAATAAAGACTCTGACCATTCTTATGGAAATAAACTGCAGATTCAATTTTTCTACAAAGAACGTCGACAAAACAGTTGACACAGATTATGCATAGAGAGGAGTCAATATATTCGAGTTTGCTGTAAATAGGTTAAATAACTTCAGAATATATATTGATCGCAAGCTCGTTACTCACCCTTCTCACGATACTTAAGGACTCATTAATGCAGTTGTTCATGAGTTCCTGCGTCACTGTACGTGTTTCATTATTCTAAATTTTAATAAAGTTCCTTCAGACACTTCCGCTTCACTTCTCACTCCTTTGACTAGGTGGACAAAATTAGTAGAAAGTGCTTTATACTGTGACGAAATATTACAAGCCCACTGCAACTGTCAAGCACAATGATTTATGCCTGAGCACGTTTAATAATTCTGAGAAATATGCACTTTTTAAACTTCTCGCCGAGAAAAGTTATAAACGATTGTATTTTCCAGGCAAATTATTTTATATCACAAACTATATTGAAAGTGATTATATACACTGAAAAAAAAATGGTTTAGCTGTCCCGACTAGACGTATCGCTGGATTTCGTAATTCCAAGACAATATAGCTGTGCTACCTAAATTTTTAGCTGTGTTGCCTAAAATATCTAGCTTTCCATCTAAAAATTATCTAGCTAATTTATCTAGATAATTTCTAGGTGGAAAATTTAGATAAAACAGCTAAATATTTAGGCAACACAGCTAGACATTTAGGTAACACAGCTATATTTTCTTGGAATTACGAAATCCAGCGATACATCTAGCTGGGACAGCTAAACCATTTTTTTCAGTGTAGTTACATTTATTTTTTAAAAAACTTCTGTAGTCGTTGTACGTTTGACGAGAATCTTCAATTAACAAGTGGAGTCCTTGTTTTGAGGACATTTTTGTTTCTAGATGCCAGCTAGAGGTTTTATTTATGATATGAATTATTCAATTCAAATTGAAATGCATCCGCATAAAATATTCATTCTAAGTGAATTTCAACGTTTCAGTCTTTTCCCATTTCTTACTCAGTCCACTGCGCAGCCCCTTCTTTATTCTTCAGGGTCTTGGTGACAGAGTTGCCTCAAGATTCAAGAATGAATGCGAAGTGCAGCTCGGAAATAAGCTTTTTAAGCTCGTTTTCTGGTTCATTGCCCTTCATATCTGATACAAATTCTAGATGTCAAGAGGGTCAGTACACGGTCCAGTATTTTTTGTAATAAAAAATTGTGAGAACTTTACTTTGGCTCCGAATATCATAAGCTCATTAAGCTACAAGGACTGCTTTTAAAGAAAGATGTATACATAAAATAAAAATTAGACGGGCATGAAAGAATGCACATATATTATTTTTTTTTTTTTGAAAAATGCATTGCTTTTGTATATTCAGGGTGTCCAGCGGACCGGGAAATCGGAAGAATCCGGGAAAAACCCTGGATTTTCATTCAGGATCGGGAATTTTTTGTATTTTATCGAAAAATCGACTTTTTTCTATTTTATTTCCTTTTTATTCCATTTTTACTTTATCTACAATATCAACGATCCTTCGTATATGCTTATCCTATGAACCGATGCACAGTGGGGCCAAATACGTGTCCTTGGACAAATTGATATTCAGAAGCCATTTCTGAACCGATTTGAACTTT
>JAUESH010000043.1:10208924-10219996 GCA_032275165.1 Synergus magnus | reverse complement strand
ACATTAGGGTAGGTTGAAAATAAATACTGCCTAAAAAAGTATAATTAATTTGGAATCGGTAGACATGCAGCTTAGTTTTCATTTTTCTGCTGATTTCAATCAATTATTTTCTTAGAGATAATTCCTACTTAATTCACCCCTGTTTTCGGAAATTTTTTTTAACACGCTTTTAAATAGGAGACGAATTTTTTGGGTTACTTAAAAACTTTCCAGTGACAAAAATGCACTTGGTAAAAAATCGCCAAGATCCAGGAGTCAAAATTAGAATTACAGCAATTTTTCTATACTTGTGATTTAAAAATTTTTTCGAGTATGTGTGACATTTTGAAGTATAGAAATATACGTTAAAAAAAACATATTCGTAAACGTTTTCAAACGTATTTCTATGCTTATAAATTCTACACATGCTCGATCGATTTCAAACTGGAGAAATTCGTTTGTATTTTTACTTGATTACTTGATTCTCTCTAATTGAAAGCTAGTAAATTAATCAAATTGATTTTCGACAGTGGATCACTTGAAATCCAATTAAGTTTCCTAATATTTTATCAAAATTCTTCCTAAATAGTTATTCTCCGTTCCAAGGGATAGAAAATTCTTTTAGAATCTCAGTCTGCCTCAGCTATGATCAGAGAATTACTGACTGGTAGGTTTGCAAGCTGGAAACGAAAATCTAATTCCACCACAGCGGAACCCATTGGCGACTAAGTAAACTATGTCTGAATCCACTTCGTCCTATTTCCTTCTACTTTATCTCTTTCTCTTTTTCCTGATTTTCCATCGACTCTTTCTCCAAATCTACCATTCCTCTACCCTTGCGGCAACTTCTCGATCTGGACCTACATTGGAACAGAGGGCGAATAAGATGAAGATGAACAGAGAAGTTATTTAATTTTCGCTGTGAAGCTGACTTGGCATCAGGAATGGCAGCTGATTTCTGAATTGGCTGAATTGCACGCTACTTGTCTTCTTGCCATTTACTTGAGACAGAAGCGATCTGAGTCGGTTTACTTTGCACTCGGTTAGGCGCTTTTAATAAAAAATGCACCTACTTCTCACTTCAAGATTATTATCTTCATCTTCGTTTTTCGATGCTATTTTAAACCACTCATTTTATTTCAAATTCGCTGTCTCATTCTTCCAACAATATTCTCAACCCCTTGAAATCTCTAAAATTTAATTTGAATTTTTGCATAGATATGTATTTAATTACAATCTATGTACTATTTTTTAAACATTTTCCTATATTGGTTTTACATGTGGTTTAAGTTCTGAATGTTCAAATGAATGAATTTTTGTATTGACTGTATTTTAAACTGGAAACAGTTTTTAAATATAGATTCATTTGCATTGAAAATAATTATGTATGAATGAAACTTGTAATGCCTATTGTTATTTTTAGTTGGAATAATATTTCTGGATAAAATAGAATTGGAAAAAAATGTTTCGTTCATTTGAACGTTCAAAACTGTTGGTACATGGTTTTACTGTATTGCGTTGTTAAGAATGACAGAGAAATGATAAATAAAGAGATATTTTAGGTCAAAAAGACACGTTTTTGCTCGAAAAAAATATTTCTCCCTTTTTTTTTTTTTTTTTTTTATTTTGGTCATCAAACAAATTCATAAATACTTGAGTGCGTTGGTGATGAGCTTGCGGATCCGTCAGATGAAATTCCTGTGACAGAAAAATAAAAGCAGATTCATTTGAAAAAGCAATGCTGGAATGGAGTTTTGCTTCGATCAAGCTAAATTCAAAATTATTTCAGTGAATTATTCGCGATTTGCGTTTTGCAGCTTACTAGACCAAATTTCCTGTACGAATTGTATAATTTCATATAAACCTCAAAGGGTTTTGGAGATCTGCATATTAATAAATCATATAATTATCTACTTGAAGGTTCTATCAAATACGCAAAGCTCGATTCGCCAACAAAGTGAAAACTGTTCTAGGCAAATCCACATCAAATCCTTGTAGCCTTTCCATTTTATTTAAATTCATGTTTAAATTTAAATGTCAAAACTCTTTTTCTTTTTTCGACATTTATTCCATGGCAATTAAACGATTGCAAAGACAGTGTTCTACTCTTTACATTACATCAAATTGGCAATTAAAAGACATTACATTTCTTTCTAAAATAAAGTGCATCTCTAGTCTCAAGATAGCTTTAGGGAAATTTCTAGGGCGTTTTAAAAAAACTAATGATCTCAATCTCTGACTTGTAATTACCTTGTTCTTTCAAAGAAAGTACAAAGTTATTCTAGACGTATAAATTATGTATGAAGGCAGATAAGTAATTAGTAAGAATCTTGATTATCGACATTTCGACGAAAATAGCTGAAAGTTTACTTTTGTTCAGTTCTGGGAAATACTAAAAATGGTATTTGAGAGAGCAGGCAATTTCAAATTGAAAGTTGAAACTTTTTATTTTAGGTTCGTTCAAAGAATCGATTTATCAATTATAAAAGAAATGCTTAACTGCAGAAATAGGTAGTAAAAAATATCTGTAAAAAATTTAATTTTAAACTCCAATATAATAATTGAAAGAATTTACTTTACTGAAACTTACTTTACGGAAAATATTTTTCCACACGTCTAGCTTCGTAAAATCAAGTACGATGAGGGATGAGTCAAAATAGCGATTGACTGAACGATTACGGGCTGATATCGGACGATATACGTTTCATAGATGTGTTGGTGTAATATGTACTTAACATCCATACCTGGCAAATGTAACTAGATAAGCGAGAAGTGGAACGAGAGGTAAATAGCAAATGGGCATTCATAAATACGATTATACACTTCAAATAACAGATTCACGTTGTTCACGCACTGCAATCATTAAATTGAAATTCATGGTTTTCTGCTCATTTTATGATACTTGGACATCAAACCACAGGCGGTTTTTCTCATTTTCTTTTTGCTTATTATCAACTATGCTAACCTTTTATGCAAAGATCTTGATCTTCGCAAACTTCTATATTGCTTTTACGAGTTTTCAGTCTTTACTCTTTTTCTTGTTATGTTTGATACCTAGCTTCTTTTTCAATCAATATTTTATCGTTCCACAAAGTAAATCGTCTGTCTATTTTTAGACTAATTTTATGCTCGTTTCATGTCACGTACCTTATTCATTATTAAAATCTAGCCATAAAACACAAAAATTATCCTCTAAGCTTCTTCAGCGAAACGACTCCTCATAAATAAATCCCTCTTGGTCTAATTCATGAACGCATCTTCTTCAAAGCATTTCCAACTAATCCTGCGTAGACTCCTTTAGAAAATGATGATGGCTCAACGAGATTTTTAGCAGTCTAGAGTGGTAGACTTTCAGGCATGAGACTAAAGAGGATAAGGGATGAGAGTTATACTCGAGGGTGAGAAGGACAGACAGACATGAGACTCCACCATCTCCATCAGGAAATATTCCCGTCCTCATCACGTAGAATTTTCTCCGAGGGACCATTGGGCCAGGTGTGGGTCTAGATAACCCAAAACGAAAAGAAAACGAAAGTAGAGGAGGCTAAATGAAAGGGACAAACCGCCTGAGCGTAACCAGGGTTGTGTCGTTAAAGAACCCCTCGCAAGATTGGAAGATAGTTAGGGCGACCGATAACACGTCGGCAATGCCTAAAACGCAATCTTTCGAATGATTCTGATGCAACGAGCCTCTTATGTCACATTACGGACTTAGCTTTCATATAAAATAGGCACTGAACGTATAAAAAGTGACTTTTCCCAAAATGGCTTCTTATTTTGATTGTTGAACTCTAATCATTTAAGTAATACAATTTATTTTAAATTGGAAACTTCAATCTTCATTCGTTTGGCAATGATCATGTACATAAAGGAAAATAATTTCTAGCTCAGTTGAATGAAAGTATTGGCTCATAAAAAGTTAACAGCAGAACAAACGAGAATTAGAGAGATGGTTAACAATAAAACAATAGCCTCAATAACTTCGTTGAACTATAATTCTATGGGTTGAATAGCCATTCCCAAATACAATGCTTCCTATTCTTCAATTATGCTTGCTTTAGAAATTTGATCCATTTCGAATTTAGGGCTTCGAGGGGCAATACTCTCCATTACTGCGAAAACAAACATTTAAGTAAATGCCTGATACGTTAAATATCTCTCTATACTTCAAATCGATAATAGTTCATCGTGCAAACATTGAAAAACGAAACCGAACTTGTTTGGCGACAACAGAACTGAATCTTAGATTTTGTTTTGTAATAATAATCCAAGCAGACATAAAGATATTTTAGGATTCTTTATAAAAAATAATCATATTTATTGTTTTAAGCAGTGTTGCTCTATTATTTTGTTAGATAGGTTCAATAATAATCGAAGTCTTTAGCTTGTTAACGTAAATGCAATAAAAACTTGATATCCTATTCTCGTCTTCTTTGCATAAAATCGATTCGATATAAGGAACTAAATACCCCTTTCACGATTGTTAACCTCTCAACAAGGTGTCATCAACTCAGTTCTATATTGTTCTTGAAACACATTAAAAAAGGAAAACCATTTACCATGACGATGATGCAACATATCAGGATATTGATGGAAGTTTAACTGTCGACGTCTGCTTACCGATAACGAGGGTCAACTCACCCCTACGTCGTGATATTGTGGATAATGTAATTGAAGGGTCACCACGATTAAAGCCCCTTAACTTTCGTCTCACTAGATTTTCCTTGAAAGGAGGCTCTTTTTTTTCTCACTATTTTTTCCGCAAAAAAAAAAAAAAGAAAGAAAAAGATAAATTGATTCAACGTCAATGCTAAAGTGATCTCCACTTGAAAGAAACCACAAAATATTATTTATTAAGCCTGAACACGTTGATGCATTCTAGAAAAAATCGTTAAATCTTTTCCAGGATGTACACGAAACTTTCTCTCTATAATTCACTAAATCAGGCTTCACAATCTTTTGCCTATTCCCTTGTTTTTCTCTTATTTTTGCCCTTATTTTTTAAGAATTCCTCTGCTTTTCAATATTTTTGAAAGAAGTTCTTTTACTCCTTTTGCTTCCTCTAGAGGAAGCAAAGTGTTTAACAAAATATTTAATTTTATAAATATTATGTACTTTTATCATTTTTGTAAAATTGATTTTTCGATTATAAGTTCTCATATATTCAAAATTCAAAGTTGATGTAAGAAAGTAAAAGTTTTCTTGTGTCGTAAAAAATCAAATATTTTAATATACATTTTATTTTAAAATGTGAATGATGAGATTGAATCATGGAAGATTTATTTAAAAAGGCAATAAGAACGTAGATTGGTTTAATAAAATATAAATTCACTAAAAAAAAAAAAAAAACAATTATAATCCAAATTTAATGCTTACTCTATGAAAATGCAAATCATATTTGCTTTCAGGGAGAAAAGTGCTCATTGAATGAGCACAAAAGTTGATACAACCTCACAGCTAGTTTTTCTATGACTGAAAAGTTCTGAACGTTCAAATGAACGAATTATTGTATTGATTGTATTTTAGACCAGAAGCAATTTAAAAATATTGATACATTTGCCTTGAAAATAATTCTGTATGAAAGAAACTTGTTCTTTTTTGTTGGAACAATATTTTTTGATAAAATAGAAATGGGAAAAAATATTTCGTTCATTTGAACGTTCAAAACTTCTGGTTCATGTTTTTCTGGGTTTTCACTTATATGCGGACTAAATCAATAAAATATGAAGCCTGCCATTTTGAAAAATCTCAGATTAAATAAATTGGATCTTCGGAGAATCTTTAGACAAGAGTTTATTGGTAAATTTTTCAGAGTTATTAAATATTAGTCCATTGGATTAGTATTCCGCGCCGACGCGGAAGTCAAAGTTCTGGTTGGTCGTGTATAATATTCCTTTTCTCCTGTCCGAGAATCTAATGAATAATACAGGCATGAATATTTTGCTCCGTTAACAGCAGCGGTTTTAAATCGAGCGGTTAAGCGCCATCGCGCTAATTCGCCGCACACCGCGTGCAACGATACAGCTGCCGCGAAATTACCAGCAAAAGGGGTGCAAGAACGGAAGGAAAAGGGATGGAAGGCGAAGGGATGGAAGGCGAAGTTCGCATTTGCTGAGCTTTGCTTAGTCTTGAGCTTTCTAGTTTACATCTCTTAGGCATGGCTATGGCGCGGGCGCCACCAGGTGCGAAATTACATCGAACAACCATAGGCATCACGCGCAACCACCTCTCTGCTTTAATAGCTCTTCATATTCGATTACGCCAACCACTAAGCCCCTCTGACCGTGCAGAGAGCATACGATATACATCGAATAGAATTAATTAATTCCACTAAGGGTCGTTATCATATCATTAAAAACAGCTCTTGCGTATTATATCGGCAATTGGGAGTAGCAATTAATTAACGTAGTTCTCAAGGAAGGTGCGATTTTAAATTTTGAGGTTCGATCCATATTTTCATATCCCAGTAACTACTTTTCTAGAAAATGATCCAGAAAAATTATGTGTACTATGTGGGAAAGCTTAATAATTCATCTGTAAAGACAATCCATAAAATTCATTACTCAGTCAGCTGTCCATTTTTCTCTGCTAAACATTGAGTATGCTATTATATGAATAAACTTCCTCGAGAGAGTAAATCCTGACTAGCCTGAAAGCATTTAAATAATTATAAATGCGAGAAATAATTAATCGTCTGATTTTTCCCTCGAATTTCCTTCGAAAATAATTTTTCTCTCGTGTCTTCTATGTATTTACAGGGTGTCCAGCGTGTGAGAAAAGCGTGAAAAACAGGAATTGTACGGGAATTTTAATGGTGCGGGAAATGTACGGGATTTTTTATTTGAAGCGGGAATTTTTTATTTCCCTTGAATGATTTAATTATGTAGACAGGAGTTTTTGCATATTTATTAATTTTAAAATATTTCTCGCGAAAACAGAGAATTAAACTTTTATTGTAAAAGTTTTATTTTTATGTCTTAATTTTAGAGTTTTATTATGTGTATATTTTATGTTTATAAGAATTCCCTTTTTTATAGGAACATATCATAGAGCAATTTTTTGGTCCGATATATATGTACGGGAATTTTGAAAAAGTCTGCGGGAAATGTACGTCTTAACTGGACACCCTGATTTATGAGCGCTTTTTACAGCCAATAATCTTATTCAATTCGACCGCTAGTGAAAATAGGCTGAACTATCATCTGCTGTAGAACTACCAGCTTCCCGCGAATAATACATCCATTGCGAAATTCGATCTCGTCCCTCCGCGATCAGAACCTCGGCTTTGAAAAGAAGCAAGACTCTGAGCCGTTGAACTCGCGGAGAAGAAAACATACAGGATGAAGAGTTGAAAGCCGATGAAAGGTAAAGGTTACCCAGGAATGGTGAAGAGAGGCTAGTAAGCCGGTCAGATTTAGCCACGTCTCGGAAAATACGGGATTCAGGACAAGAGCTAAGAGCTAAGGGAAGAATGACTCACGGGAGAAATGCGTCCTGTGCACTTTGGCCACCCAAAGACGAATTAATAATGTACCATTTCCGGGATTCTCATTTTGCAAAGACCTTTGCACAAACTGAGCAACTCTCTCTGGAGTCGATTTTGTTGTAGAGAGACTATTTGAATCCCTTTTTCAACCCCGTTCTCACACCCCCTCTTCTCCTACTTCATTTTTCAAAAAACCTTTTCCCATCCCCTTTCTAATCCCAAGAGCGAAGAGCAAGAAAAATAAAAAATCGTAAAGTAAGAACCATTCTGTCTTTTAAAACATTTTTCAAATCATCAATTTATTTTTACAGTATACATAATTGATATATTTTCAAAATTTAATCAGAATAAAATTATCCGCTGTATTCCAAGTGGTTCTCTGCGTTGTTTGTTCTCTGGATTTCAAAAACGCTAAAGTAAAAGAATAATTAAATTAATGAAAACATCATAAGAAATGCAGATTTTTTTATCTCGATTTTTATCAATAACAGGCTTCACAATTTTATTTTTAACTAAAAGATATATTTAAAAAAAAAATTAACTTATAGACAAAAATAGTTGAATTTTCTTATGGGGTTTTATTGATTATTCCGCATTTAAGTGAAAAAACGAGAAAAGAAGAGGAATAAGGGAAAGAGTGTGAAGACTGCAATAATTTATAAAATTATTATTCTATGTTGATTATTAAGATATTAATTAAATTGCATACGTACGTGCTTAAAAGGTGGGGGTGGTCTTGGCCTTGGATTGAAAGATCCATGTCCTGGAAAATTAGGAAATCCCGGCCTATGAGGATTCGGTTTCTGTAGAGGGGGAAACTGAGCATAGCTAACTGCAAGTATCACAAGTAGCATGAAAATAGACAGAAGACGTTTCATCTTGACCTTTTATCTGAAAATTTAAAAAAGAAAATACACTTTTTTTAAATTTATTTAGCTACTAGCAAAAATTTATCCGGCATTGCCCAGGCATTCACAAAATTTCAGAAAATTCGAATTATACGGATAAAATCAATTTTCAACGTTTTCAAAATAAAAAAATTTTACAAAAATTTCAGGGAAGATTTCTTTTTCTCTCATACGTTCAATATATCACCAAAAAATCAACAGAAGCGAGTTGAGCGAAAAAAGAAAAATATTAAACATACAAAAAAATGAAAATTTTTGTTTTTGTGGACGCCTATTTATAAAATAAATTAGAGGGGATCACGTATATTTACCGAAATTTAAAATTCCCGAAATTGAAAATCATCGAAATGTAAAATTCCAAAAAAAAAAAAAATTCCGAAATAGAAAATTCCCGACAGAAAATAATAATACCGAAATTTAATAATCCCGACATTGAAAGTTATGGAAATTTTTAATAATAATAAATAATATATTTATAAATAATAAATTTCTGGAATATAAAATTCCCGAAATTTAAATTTCCCGACATTAAAAATTCTCGAAATTTTTGTTTAAAATTTATTTCCAAAACTTTTGGTTCAAAATTTCTTTTATTTTAAATAAAAAGTTTTAAAAAAAATGTTTTGGAAATAAATTTTAAACAAAAATTTCCGAAATTTTTAATGTCGGGAAATTTCAATTTTGGGAATATTTAACTTCGGAAATTTTATAATTTCGGGAATTTAAAATTTCAATAACTTTTAATTTCGGAAATTTTAAATTTCGGCATTATTATTTTCTTTCGAGAATTTTCTATTTCGGAAATTTTTATTTTTCGGGAATTTTAAATTTCGATGATTTTAAATTTCGGGAATTTTCAATTTCGGTAAATTTACGTTATCCCGAATTAGAGATAAAATAAAATAAATAAATTAACTTGCATATATTTCACTTCTTTTCGATAAAGATTTTCACTTACCTCAAAATGTCTTTAGTTTCTTTTAGAATGTTTCACTTGTTCGATTAATGTGGAACTGTACATTTTCTAGATCTGAAATATTCTTATATATGCATCGAAATCCTCTAAAGAGCTATAAGCGATGTACTTCCCCTTTATTCCTACTCATTTATTCGAACGTTGCGCATTAGCATGCATACCATATACATATTTCGCAATGACAATATACTGCACTTTTGCAAGAAAACGGGAAACTCCCGTCTTATCTGTAATCTCGATGTCAACATACATTATGAATCAGTATTTTGAATGAAACTTGTGGGATATCCTTACTTCTTTAAATTTGTACAACTTTGCAGGAAATAGCTGGAAATAGCTTGAACGTATTGTTTGGAAGTTTGTGACGACTTCCAAAGTTTCTCTCCAATTTTATCTATTGATTGTAATTTACTGGTTGTAAAATTTGTGCTCTACTGCTTGGTCAACTATACGTTTCAATGATGATGAATACTAGCAAGTGGGTGAGTGAACCTTTGACCTTTGCAAGGCGCTTAGGTAAAGAAAAAGTGAAATGATCGTCTAATTTTCTCCCTTGAGTTCACAAAACGTTTTCTTCCTACTCCTTCGTTTATGAGAACAAACTTGGCACTTATTTTTAGACTTTCTTAGAACTCTCAAAGATTCGACGTTCCTAAAATAATAGTTTTACAGCTTCTTTAAAGTAAGAAGTTTGAAAAAAGTATTTTTTATCCTCAAAGATATTATAAAGATATTTTATATAAACAAATCATGATAGGCCGTAATTCCAAAATCATATATTTTAAAAATAATCTTAACTTGTGACATTAATATTTGTCATATTAAACCCCTGCTATTTATTCTATATTAAATACAATTTTTCTACACTTTTACCGATTTAAGAAATTTTCAAGATTCAAGATGCATAAGAAGTTGCGTTTTTCTCAGATGGGGCTGTAAAGTATTTCATATAATATTCAGAAAGCAAATGGTAAGAAGTTGGATTACCAAGGGCGGAAGAGATGAAATATGTGAGTACATTTTCGGTGGCATATAGCCCTCACGATGAGCCTGAAAAGAGAAACCCATTACAGTAAAAACATTGATGTTGAAGATTTTAACTTCTTTGACGGTAGGGTGAAAAGCTTACTCTTCCGCCGCGAAAAAAAAACGGTTTAGTAGAAGTCGTAAATTTTTCTATGGTCGTGTACAGCCGCCTCGGAGTTTTACAAAGAGCAGTCTTCTGTGTACGATTTTTTATAGCCACACATTGACTTGACGTTTACTTTACGACCTCTTCGACGGCTACAGGATGTCGTGATCACCTTTGCGCATTGACCATGTCCACTGGTATTTTCATCATTTTGATTGTTCTTCTGGTCCCTATTATTACGTCTATTCCAGAAGCAGAAGTAGACTAAAGAACTGATGGAAAATAGTTTTCCAGATTTCAGTAACTCGAATGAAATATTTACCACAAAAATAAAATATCAATCATTCTTCTTTTCTAGCTAAATAAAAATAACGTAATCTTTTCATTATCTGTTGCAGGTAAGCGAGACTATTTTACTTTGTGGAAGAATCTAAACTAAGGTAAAATAATAATAATTTTATGTTTCATTGCATATACTTGAAGTGTAAAAAATTATCTGTTACATCTCACGAACACTTGGTCTTTGCGTGCGTGCATGATATCAGTTCACGATTATTATTTTGAAGTCACGAAACTTCATAAAGTATATAT
>JAUESH010000043.1:10175772-10191033 GCA_032275165.1 Synergus magnus | reverse complement strand
ACTCCGAACTCTTTTGAATTATTTTCCATTCTTCTGAATTTTGTAAAATTCCTTTGAAATTCATATTTGAAATATTGGCTTTTTGAGAAGAATTTGCTTAATTTTTTTAAAATGATTTTCTGAGAAATTTTAAAATACAGTTTATATTTTTGACCTTAAGGAAAATTTTAAACTTCAATTTGACTTCGTAATTTAAATTTTACTGACATGGATTGGAGGTCAAATTCTTTTTTTCCATTTTGTTCGTTTAAGTTTGTTTCAATTTTTTCTCACCTATTTCTCAACTATTTTTATAAAAAAATTCACCTATTCACCTTTTTTAATAACAACAGGTATTGTGATGACTGAAGTCGATTTTGAAATTGCAACAAATTGATATATCCACTAGCGTATTATTTCTCTTGGTGCAATTAGTTTTTGCAGAAAAGCATCATGCATGCGATATGAATCACTGATTTAGAATTTAAACTCATCTTCAGAGCTTTACTGGCTCAAGGGAAATGACTATTTGTAGTATGAAATGAGAATTTCATATCCTGCATACACGTCATAAACATACGTATCTATACTTGTTCTCATTTCTAGTCGTAAACTTCTTGATTTTCGAAAATGCAAACATATTCAAGTACAATGGTACATGAATTTAGAACAACAATTTTATCAGAGTTATTATTCGTGGTGCAAAATATGCAAATTTGCAATTTAACCATGTTCAACGAGAGAGGTGAATATCTTTTGTGAGTGCAGTGTGTCATTCTCATGAGATTTAAAAGAAATATATATTAATTGAAAAAAGTAGTTTAGGGAATAGTGGAAACCACTATACGTATTTTTTTCATGCATGTTGAGAAATGTTGAAACTAGAAACAAAACGAAAAGGGAAAGCACTGAAAGCGGAATTATTTACAACAAAACCTCTGTCATCCAATATAGAGAGATGCACTACGAGCCAGTAACCATGTCAACACAGGCTATGAGTGTTTGCATATAGAATATGGCGAATAGTAGTAGGTATTGGAAATGCCACGATGCTGTTTACATGCATATCGTGCATACTGTATATCCACGTGGCCCAATTACATGGACCCGCTTGTTCTTAAACGTGCAATGCTAGATTTTGACCATTTTCACACTTCGCTGAACTGTTTGTGAAGTGTGGGCAGAAGGATCAGAATGAAGATTGTGAGCACTGGAATATGAAGCAAATTAGCATCCAGAATTGTAGCTTTACTGCTTACAAATTCAAGCTTAATGCTCAAGCTTAAAGTTCAATATTTTACATTTATTTCCCAAAATGAAAGAACCTAGCAATATTACCTAAACTAAACTCAATTGGACTCAAAATAAGAATACACGAAATGTTGTAGTTATAAATCGTCTCATTAGAGAAATTAATTGCCTCACGATGTGATTGGTTGGTAAAAATACGTCCTGAGGTTTTTCGAGACATTCAACCAACTTAAATCTTCCACCAGGGACACATTAATGGGTTTGTTTTGCAAGACATCTACTGAGCTTTTTCCGGCAAATAATTGTGTTCGATTCACTATTTTAAAGACTTCGATGAGACGAATTAAGGAAAGAAAGCAGTGATATTCTGCAGATAAAGGTGGTTGAAAGAGCTTGTCGAACGGAAATCCAAGTGAATACAAATTACTACCACGACTAATTGTTAGAATTACAAAGCATTGAAAGCTGAACTTGCTCTTTTAGTGGAGCATTTCTGTCCCGTAAGAACAAAGTCATTCTGGGACGAATCTGGCAGGCTTTTCTTCTTCTTATTCAATTTCGAGAGTTTCTTTAAGAATTGATGAAAAAGTACACCATTTTATTACTTTATTTTTTATTTATCACACATGGATAACAGCTGATTTTTATCGATCTTACGGTTGTAGTAATTTATGAAAACAGTGAATATCCTTCTTTACCTCCAATACTGATTTCCTCTTACGCGACACTGTCTGTAATATCCGAGGCACTAAAGGCTTGCGATAGCGATCGGTAATTACCTGAATCCGACACAATGACAGATCGTGCCATTTGCGGTTTCTTGCCGGCTTTCTTGCACGTAGTTGAATCGAATTGCTGGCAAGGTTAGTCTCTGCTCCAGCGTCTGGAAAGGAAAATTAGTTCTTAAGGACAAAATATAAGAGTGCTACTTTATTTTGATATAGTACTTATTATTGCAATTGCCCTAAACGACCGACTTTTAAGCAAATTCTATTGCTATTTTTAATCATGCATTTAATCAGACAGCTTTACAATTCTGCATTAGCTACGCTCTCACTATTCGATATTATGTCAATATTGTATCTGTTCTTAGAGTTCGATATCATCAGTATCAATATCTTCCCTCCTGTTGCTTTTCGCCAACACGCATTTGCAAATAATAGAACGCTTATGTTGGCAGAGTCTCGACAGACTTTATCCACAGGATTGACCCTGCTTTCCCGTTAATCTCCATTAATTGAATCCTGATCCTTGGCCAGAACCGGGAAAGTGTCGAGGCGCGTGCTTCTAGGAGTATACTTAAGGTGCTCTAATAATTGATTAGATCCATGGACAAAACCGTGTTGCCACGTGGAAATTGCAAACCCCGAGGTCTCCTAATTCTGAGGTTAGTTAGCTTTGTCATACTTCATCTGTCACTTTGTCTTCCTCTATGTTTCCTCCCCTTCTATATATCTATATCATCTCGTGTTCTATTCAACACTCAGCGTGTGCTGCTGGTGCAGATTCACCCTGCTGGAAAGTTTTAATCGCGCAAAAAAGTTTCGGATCAATTCTCAGAGACACGATCTCCTTCCTCTTCATACGACAGTTTATTTTGAAGCTCTAGTTTCTTAGATGAAATTTTATAATGAATATCGAGAGAAAAGTTTCGAGTAGATTGTATTTCAAAGTTGCCAAGAAATAATACAAGTGGTAGGATGAATTTTAAGTACCTGTCTTCCTGTTGCAAATAAGGAGAATTAGAGGGAAGGAAAACTTTTGAATCTTTCAATGCTTAGTTGAAGGTCGGAAATTTGGTTGGAACGGGGTTTCGAAAAAGGGTTTAGGAAAAATGAGTGTTATTCTCAAAAAAAGCAAGTTTTTCGTTTAAATTTAAATAGAAAAATATTCTCAGAATTATTATATTGACACTTTTTGGGATATTTATAAAGTAAGGTTCACATGACTGAAAAGTTCTGAACGTTCAAATGAACGAATTTTTGTATTGATTGTATTTTAAACTAGAAACAGTTTTATGAAAGAAATTTGTAATGTGTATTGTTATTTTTAGTTGGAACAATATTTTTGGATAAAAAAGAATTGGGAAAAAGTATTTCGTTCATTTGAACGTTCAGAACTTCTGGTACATAGGTTCACGGGGAAGAGTGGTCTACGATTGTAAAGAATTCCGAAGGACATGGAAGAGGGTGGAAAATAGAAGGGTTATAAGGACGAAGAGGTCCAATAATGATCGATCATATGAAATGTCTCTTGAAAATTGAACACCCTATCCTCTATGTGACACCTTGGAATAGACACTCGTTTGTCTGAGAATCCACACATTTTCTGAAATGTGAGAGGCAGTAGAAAAAATTTGTCATAAAATTCCTTTAACCTAATAGCACGATAACATTTATGATTATTCCAGCAAATCGTTCACGTCGTCTGCCTTTATGTACAGTTATTAAATTATATCGGTGATTCCAAAACATCATTAAAAATACATTACTCTTACTTATAGCTGCTAGAAATATTTTTCACGCAAATAGGATATATAAATATTTAAATATCTCAATAAATATTTTCAAATTTTTACATTCTCATCAGAGAGTGTATTATATTTATGTAAAATTTGACCCTCATTTTTTTTTTGTCATATGTCCACGTTTTGTGACCCCCTGAAACAGAAAAACATGTTTTTACGAGTGTGTGTGTGTGTGTGTGTGTGTGTGTCTGTCTGTCTGTCTGTCTGTAGATTTTTAGTTTGTGAGCACGATAACTTTCGAAATAATTGCCCGATTGGATTGAACTTTGGTATACTCTTTTAGTGTCCTAAAATGAAGGTCAAATTCGTTAGCCAGCCATTTTGGATGAAAATTAAAAAATTTGGAGCATTTTGAAAATTTTTGGAATCAATTTTTTTTTTTAATTTACAAATTCTATGTACGGATGTTAGTATTACTCAAAAAGTCGAACAATCTATTCTTATGACTTTTTTCGACAAAAAAAAAATTGTCAGACTTAGAACATTTCGAAAATTTAAAAAAATAAACGGTAATTCAAATTTAAAGTCAAATAACGCGCGATATGAAAGAAAAGTCAAGAGATGAAAAATGTTGCTTTTTGAACATCAAGGAAGTCAGGGAAGAGATTTTTTATGCCGTTTAAAAGATTTCGTGGAATTTTAAAGGATTTTAAAAAGCTTGTATGCATTTTAGGAATTTTTATTTTTTTAAAAAGTGATTTTAACGGTTTTTAATGTTCCTCATGGAATTTTAAAAGATTTAACGAGGTTTTTATGATTTTTGAAAAATTTTGTGGAATTTTAAGGAATTTCAAGTGGTTTTCAAAAATTTTAAGAGATTTTTTTTACGTATTTTAAAGGATTTTAAAGTTTTTCTTGGAATAGTAAAGGATTTTAAGAAGCTTGTAAGAATTTTAAGAAATGTTGACATTTTTAAAATGATTTTAAGGAACTTTAATTATTCTCGTAGATTGAATTTTAAAGGATTTCATGGAATTTATGAGATTCTAAGGGATCCTTCGGGATTTTAAATATTTTAGTGGAATTGTAAGGAACTTAAAAATGTTTCTAGAAATTTCAAGAGAGATTTCAGCGAATTTTAAGTGACTTGAATAGGTTTCCAATAATTTTAAGAGATTTTGATGCATTTTAAGGGATTTTAAAGTTCCTCCTGGAGTTTAAAAATATTTCAAAAGATTTTAAAATGATTCCGTAAAATTTTAGGGAATTTAAAAAGATTTCATTGAGTTTCAAAAGATTTGAAATGATATGCGAAATTTTTTAAAAATTTCAATAGCGTTATTATTTAAAATTTATTCGCATTTTGAATACTTTTCTGTCCGGGAAATTTGTCTGAAGATCAGGGAAAAGTCGGGGAAATTAAAAAATTGAAATTTGTGGCCACGCTGTAATTATAACAGAACTGAAGTAATGTTTCATTAAAATATATTTTTCCCGCGTTTCACTTATTATAATTACATGTTTAAAACCATGCTTTTTAATCTCGATTCAAGTTCGTAATTAGTAATTTAATTATACCTTTCAATTAGATGAATAGTCTTCATTTAATATATTAAACCAATCAAGAGCGGGAAATATATTAGTACAGCTCACTGAAGATAAAATACGCTATCGGTATGTATATGCACAATATTATCTTAATTACGTTAAAGGAAATTGACACGTTAGGAGTTGTATGCTCAAATTAACATAAATTATCCAGAAAATATTAAGTGGGTGATACTATGTTGAATATCAGTTAGTTGTACAAATAAAGATAATGTCGGCTTCACTTCTGTAATAGCAGTTGAAGCATAAAAATTAATTACATATTGTTGTCTGCAGAGGAATATAATTTCCAAGTTTTAGCTTTGAGAAAAAGTCTCAGGAACTACAAAATACATATCAAATTTCTTCGCAGCTACAAGAATTTTAAAGTTGAAAACTTGTAAAGTAAGGCTCTGGATAGTAAGAAACCGCAGGCAATTTGCTAAATGCTTTAACGACAAGCACAGCAATTTTAGTTTGACCGAGTTCACTCAAGTGTTTACAGATATTGGCCTTTCGAGAATTTCATTTTATTTTCTGGCTTCAATCTAATGACTAGTGATATCAGATGGAATATTTCTCTAGTTTTATTTACTTAAAAGTGATATCTTCAGAGTTTTTAAATTAATTTTTAAACTGGAAATCCAGGTTTTTTCTCTGGCATTTAGATACCTACGAGAGGGTAATATCGATCGATTTCAATAAAAGCATGTGTTCAAAACAAACATCGTCGCATTCTGGAATGCGTCTCATTTGTTTTCCTCGGCATTATTATCTCGATGCGATATTTTACTTTGCTTTACAGGTTGTTAATTAATGTGAATAAAGTTATTAAGCGATAGGATTTATTCCCTAAAAAGAGAACAGGCATTTGTAAAATCTTCTGTAAAATCTTCATCCAAGGAAGTTTTTCACGTTTCTAATAATAAATACAATTTTTGAAAATCTTATTGATCTCTTGATTACCGATCAGTATTTTAAACTTTTAAAAATTCTATAAACAAGTTAGTGAGTTAACAAAGTTTAATGCAGTATTTATATGCGAAAGAGCTTAATATGAACTGTAAAAAGTAACGAGTATTGCAATTGAACATAAAAAAGGTGATCATTGCTCACATTAAGCCTTGCTGTAAATTAAACTGATCGTTATTACTCTAAAAGGCTATGCGGGAAATAAAAAAGATATTCATTTTACTGTGCAAAGATTTCAATGTTTTTTTTTTTACTGAATCCAGATACTCTATAATTTGTTTGCAATATTTTTTATTGGTTTACCGTGATACTGGCACTATAAATTTAACTTGATTGTAAAATGAATCAGAGAAATTTTATTGTTGACATTCTGTATTTTGTGTGTTGATTATTGAATAGGAATGATTTTTGAACTATAATTTTTTTTTATTGTATTGATTTTTATGTATTGATTTAAGTATAGGCAGTTGTTAATAGTGATATTAGTCATAGAGTGATTAGTCGCATTACTAGAACTCAAACAAGCTTCAGCTCAAAGTCAAACACTCATGTATTATAATCTTACCAAAGTTCTTAGACATAATGCAGCGGTAATAGCAATTAATGTGCAAACCGCAACAGGCTCAGCTGGTGTGTATAGCCTTGGCTTGTAAAGTAGGAGCTTGGAAATGAAAGAGGAAAGTTTTCATCTCTCGAGTCAAATTAAAACATTATATTTATTAGGAGGATTACACTTAATTGAAAGGGAATGTTCTAAATGCTCCGTAAAATGAATAGCAAATCTTTGCATTTATTTCGTTTGCTTGTTTTTTTCCTAGCAGGAAAGTATAGAAAATATTTCTAAAAGGAGGAAGGCGACAGTAGTAGAGATCAGTGAAAGGTCAGTCTATTTGGAGACAGTAGTAAAGGCCTATGTTTGGCCAGACAAAAGTCCTCAAACAGCGACGGCGGAATTGTTTTATAATACAGCGAGAAATAATGTGTATAAAGGAAATAATCTAAATCAAATGGATATATATTGCAATAGTTTGTATGATAAATATGACATGCGAAGAAATTTACATAGAGGAGAGACAATACAACTCTTAACAAATACGTTTAGGCTTGAGTCTATTAGTAGTGTTGAAGTTCGAGGGAAGGGAAAAGTTTCAAGAGGATTGACTACAACTCTTGTAAGATACTATGTTTGGTTCAAGTATAGATATAACACACTACAAGAGGGAAGTTAAGTACATTACAAGATGAACATACATAACATACATAACCTTCGCTATCCCTCTTGTCAGTGATCATTGATCACAAGAAACCGTGCCTTGTGTACTTAGTGACCACTGGGAATATCTAATTTAGAATATGTAGAGCAACGAGCAATAATCCTGATTGATAGACGTCAGGAAAAATTCTTGTTAACATTTATTAATAAATTGGGAATAAAATAGTAAGTTATACTTTTCATATTAAAAGACAATGCACTGTTTTTAGGGGAACTCTTGACATACATTTTTATTCCAAACTCTCGTATTACTTGGTTAACAAAAATAAAAATAATTCACATGATTAAATTATATAGAAAGTTGAAGTATAGTTTAAACAAAGATTTGAGTCTGGTTCTAAATATTCAGAACATGTAGAATCCTTTAATTTAAGAGCTGAATGAATTGGTACTGGTAGCGCATACAAAACCGAATCCTTTTGAAAAATTAAAAGAGGGGCTTTCAATTTTGCCAGCTTAAAATTTTAATCCTGTAATTATATCAGAGCTTGCAGAGTGAAAGGTCTTTTAATTGGAAGGCACTTTCAATTACAAACTGCCCTTTGGACGAAAACATTTATAAATTCGAAGGTCTCCCGTTTTCGAGACAGACGGTAGAGCTTTTTATTTATGATTCAACTTTTATAATATGAATAATTTTGTGGATATTCAGACTATAAAATCAACTCTTCCCACTCTCTTTTTTAAGTCATATTATTTTAGTTAAATTTTGCAATATGGTATTGGTGAACTTCTGCATCAATATAGAAGAAGATATGACATACTTATTTTTCTGTCACGAGCCTGTAGTCTCGGCCAACCTTTTCTTATTCTCTTTCTGCTCGTCGACCTCGATCCATTATCCTCCGGTTGACAGCGCAAACAGTAGCAAGGTCTCAGTAACGGCCAATGCATTTCAAATAGAGGCGTTTACGGTTCTTCCCTGAGCTTCCCTTTTCCCTGGAAAGAGAAGACAGAAACGAAAAAGCTTAAGGATGAGGAAAAAGACGAGATTCAAGTGCACGATGTGACGTAAACATTCCGCTGGCGATGACAGCGGCGCCAACCAGAGTCCCAGGAGGAATTCATTAGCAAACTTTTCAAGCTAACGTCGGCTTCTAGCGTTTAAAGAAATTACTTGGTCCCTTTCAACAGAAACTGTTACTGTCGATCGATAGTTCTCGAGAAAGCGAGTCAATAGCGAATCCACGAGCTTCGCGGTTCTACCTTAATTTGAGAGGCAATGGAAATGAGCAGCAAATGAATATCGAGTCAATCTTGTCACCAAAAGAAAGAAGACGTCTACAGTCCACATCAACTTTATTGATCACTTCAAATTGCTGAGCTTTGCAGAGCTTTACAACTTTTTGCTGATTGCAGATAACCATCACCTGTATTTGAAAGTGTAATGGCGTTACTTGGAAAGTTACTATCTTTGAGAAACGATAATAGTAACGTCTTGCAATTTTCGCGGAAATATCTATGACCGTAAAATTGTCTTCATGTTCATGGCTGAAAGAAATTGGGTTTCTAATTGTGAAGAAATATTAATGTCTTCACTGATGGAATTAAAAAATTTACTATAATTATATCAAAAAGTTTTGATTGAATATAAAGATTATCCATTAGATTTAAATGGTCACTAAATGAAAAAATTTTGAATTTTTGTTTCAGGTGAGTTTACAAACTACATTATCTATTGTCATGGTATCGATTTTTCTAACTATTGGTAAGTAATTCTTAGGAAATAGTATTTATAAATTTGCAGGATAATCATTGAAAGCCCAGTGATAAATAAGTAGTCCCAATTTGGGATAAAGGTAATTTTGATGAATTCCGTAGTAATTATTCTTCAGAGCATGGAATAGTTTAATCAATAATAACTAAATTGGTTATTCGTATCTGAAGTATTGTAACAATGAGTCAGAAATTTTTCAATAATTTCGCAAAGGCGAATAGTTTTTGGTTAGTTCTATTTTTATGAAAATCTGTTTGAATTAACCCTGATGACTCACAATTAGTAATCAATCTCAATTAGAGGAAATTTTATCCTATATTTCTTAAATTACTTTCTTTTTCCCTTAAAGCATCTTCTCTCCACCATTCGATTTTCTCAGTGGATTTCGATGTTTTTTCTATATCTCTATATTACTTTATTAGGCCCGTCAGCGTTTCACATTGAGTTACTTTTTGCGTCACTGTCTATATTGATTTATTTTTTAGCTTCGGATCTTTGCAGAAAGTCATATTTACCATTAAAAGTATTTTCAAAAGACTTTTTCAGTTCAAATCTCAAGATTCTTTTTTCAAAGTATACATTTCATTTATTCGAGACATTTCACAGAAAGGATTTTCCGAACGTCCATTCGATTGGAACTATTCTGATTTGAGTGAGGTTTGAGCTCGTTAGAAAGAAAAGGGTTGCTACACTGGTGTATAAAATCTTCTGGTGTCAGCCCTCCGTCACGATTACCTTACCACCTTTCGTAAACGTTCATGGGTTCCTGAATTCGTTTTATATTCGACTGAGAAATGCGATGACGCCCCTTAAATTTAGATAGGCTCCTAAATCTTTTCCTTCTTTTTTTTTTTCACCTGCTTTAAAAAAAAATCTTAGACACAATCCAATCTTTCTTCTTCTTTTCTTGAGGCGTTCTAAGTTAAAGAAAAGAATAAGACAGATTGAATTGTGTCCAAGATGTAATCTCTAGGGTTGCATAATATTAAGTATGATAACTATACTGAACTAGGAAAATATGTATATTAAAGTTGAAAAAAAATTGGTTAATAAACGTGGGGCTTGATCTCTTTTGGGAGAAAGCTTTAGGTTCGCGGGGTTAATTGAAATTAATAACCCGTCTGCAATATATCCACACGGACTAATGAAAGCTTGGGGAGAACGCTGTAATTAGTACCACAAATGGCGGTAATATGTCATCGCGTGACAATCGACTTCTGCAGTTCTAATAATGGGATCCCCTTTTCGATTCTGCATAAGACTTAAGCTGCCGTAAAGCTTCCTTTTCCCATCCGTCATATTCAGTGACGCAACCTTCCGTAAAATAATCCCTTGTAACTTAAATCCTTTTTACATTTTTAGTCTTCATTATTACTAAAGATTTTTATCAAACAATCAATCCTTTTCTTCTAAATATCTGAGTAAAGTTCCGATTAATATTCGAACACATCTTTTTCAAGTAATGAGTACAAATTGGCGAATTTCTCATTTTTTTTCTTGTTATTTTTCTTCACAATAAATGTATTTTTGTCCACAAGGTTCGTTTTCTAGTCCCACGTCTGCAAATGGCAATAAAAATAGTCCCGTCTCGCCGTGAATGGCCAGTCGTCGATCATTTCCCTAGGCGTAGATTCTCAGAAGCGAATGTCTCTCTCGATGACACATGTTTTCGATAACTTGCCGGGTTGGATACATACCCAACAACTATTGTCATTTATCTGCATCTCACTCTATTATCTCTTCCACGTGTTATCTAAGAAGGGTAGGTCCGAGCTTTAGACGTATATATAGAGGATAGAATTCTCAGCGCGGGACAATCGTAAAGCTGCCGATTTAGCAAAGGTCGTGTAATGGCTCTATACTCGAATGTGAAAACTCCAGCAACTCTCCGAGCCCCGAAGTAACTGCGTGGGGTTGTAGATAGGAAACACATTCAAGTCACGTGCTCGGGAGGTTCGGTAGATCACAGAGGCTTTAGTGTGCTTCAGGGTCGTGCCAAAAAACGGCGTACTTATGCCGGCTTGACAAGTGCTGAATGCATAAGCCGGGGATGTATTGTTGCCACTCTGTTTTATTTAAGGCAGTATATTTTTTTTTTTTACAGATCTTTATCATTTATCTTTTAATCAGGGAAACCGGGAGAAACCGCGAAAAAACCGGCAATTTTATTTGACCGGAGAAAAACCCGGGAATTTCATTTATGACCGGGAATTTTTTGTATTTTACCGAAAAATCGACTTTTTCTAATTTTTTCTACTGCTAATTTTTTTTTTCTACTTTTTCTACTTTTTATATTATGTTAAAATTTCTATTTCTATGTATACTTTGACTTTCAAAAATCACGAAAAGACATCAGGGTTGCATAGTAAATGTAAGGGATTTGAATGGATTTCTAAAGAATTCAAGAGAGTTCAAAGATTTTCAGGAGATTTCAAGACATTTTAAGAGATTTTAAGAAAGAAGGATTTGATTCTAATGTGGAGGAAAACAAACGAAATCCCTTAGAATCCGTGAAAATTACTTGAAATCCTTTAAAATGTTTTAAATCTTCTGTAATTATCTTACAATCGTTTAAAATATTTCAAAATCCCTTGGGGTTGACTAAAATCTCTTGGAATATTTTGAAACCTCTTCTAATTCCTTCAAATTTGTTAAAATCTGTTAAAATATCTTGAAATTTTGTGAAATCTCTGAAAAAACCTTTCGATAACTCATTTCAACTCGTTTAAAAATCCCTTTAACCCTTAAAGCAATAAAAATGTTTTAGCATTCCTTGAAATTTTTTTAATCCTTTGAAGTCTTTTTATCACTTGAAATTCCTACAAATCACTATAAATCTTTTAAAATCCCTATATAATTTTTTAAATCTTATCAAATCTCTTAAAATTCCTTAAAATCATCTAAAATATCTTGCAATTCTTTAAAGTCTCTTTACAATTCCTTTAAATTCTATGAAATCTCTTAAAATCCTGGGCAACACTAGGTAAATTTTTGCAGCTAAATAAATCAAAATTTTGGGGTTTGGGAACTTTGGAAACTTTTTTTTTTATATTTTTATTCCAATAAATGTAAAAAAATCGTCAGACTAGACGTCTGAAACTTCAACCCAATCATTTTTATAGGAATATATCATAGAGTAATTTTTTGGTCCGATATAATATGTACGGGAATTTTAATATGTCTGCGGGAAATGTACGGGAATTTTATTACATGTCTCCACTGGACACCCCGTATAAATTTATCGGAGAAAAAAAAAATTTGACCGTGAAAAAACCGGGAAAAACCCTAGAATTTCAAATTGCCTGATCACTAGACACCCTGCTTTAATATTTACATGGTAGATAAGTTGGCATAGAAATAACTTTTTGTTATTGTTTCGGCATACTTATTTAATTCTTCATTGCACATAAAACCTTATTCTTGTCCCACCCAACACAATTCCGAAAATTTTCTATTTAAAGATGAAGGCTTTTCTCGTATACATTCAGAGGAAAAGTCGTTGACGAGATGAATGCGAAACGTGAGAGAATGAAAAACACGTCGAAAGCAGCAGGCTGCGAACAGTAAAAGAGATTTATAGTTATATTGCGCATAGCGATAGTAAGAATACCTCAAACGGACTTTGTAATAAAACGAACAGCCGATATTTTCGTCACTAAGGTTGAAAAGAATCTGACAGGTATTGTCAAGTATTTCACGCATAAGACTTTGCGCATATTGCAGCGTTTTCGTAGCAGTGACCCTCGCCAGGTTGCAACGCAATTAATTCGAGCCATCATATTCTAGAGCTACACTAATAGCTACCAAGATTGCGTTCTTAATTATAAGAAAAATAGTAGAAAACGTAAACTAAATCTGAACATTGAAAAATAAACTCCTCACTCTTTGCCGCTGTTTTTTGTATGATTTATTTTAAGATCAGTTGGAGTGAATCTTTCTTAAAGAAGAACTTCCTAGTATTGTTCTTTCTTAATTCTAATGGAACTTTATATGTCTTGATTGAGTTCTTGTAATAATTCGAAAACTTGTTGGAACTAGTACTGAAAAATGTTTGCGTTCCTGTCAGCAAAATTGACGTAGAAATTTAATTAAGAAAGTAAAGATTCACTTCTCCGTGGCACTAAAATTAGTCTCAGAGTTTGTAAAAAGTATGAAGCTTACCAGGTCAAAGTTCATTGAAATTAGAACAGCTTAATGAAAGAGGATCTTTGCAAAGCATTTGCGTTCTTTCGAAAGAAGATTAGCAAACCTAGTCGTGATTGAGTTTTGACCACTTTTCCTTCATCACAGGTTGATGAACTCTGAAATTGCAAGTTTAAATAACCAAATCTCTTAAGGTACAAGAGAATTAACATGTATTTCAATATTCAGAAAGTTCTTCTCGTAATTGTCCGAACTTATATTCCATTTTTTAATTCATTATGAAAATTGACAATACTCAGCAAAGCTGAGTAGTGTTGAAACAGTTTCACTAAATTTGAGCTGGTAAAGTTTTCACTCGGATAAACTGGTTGTGTCTATTAAATTGAGGATAATCGCCGGAGCAAGGTTAATAGCAGCATTTATAATTGTCCACGTTCTCTCGATGTATTGCAATAGAGTGAACCAATTGAAGGGATGACAATACTTTCAAGGCGACTTAGGCTCTGATTCGTCTTCACAATACTCGTACGAAAATTGACATTCTGCAAATTGGAAGCCCCATCCCAATTACAAGGTAGTTTCCCTTGTCTTGTTACTTTACAATGAAGTAAGGAACTCGGAGCTTAAACAACTTAAATCACTCTAATCTCTTCTTCCTTAACTTACGTGTAATCCATTGGCCCCAACTTATCTCGTTAGTCGTTAATGTGATAATTACCTAATTATACACAAGTTTGATCAAACTTTGCCTTTCGTCATTAGTCTCTGCTTCATTCCCATCATTATCAATTTCAGAGAGGATCTCTAATTTGAAATTTAATCTTAATGTACTAACATTTAGTGCCTATGTACCAGAAGTTTTGAACGTTCAAATGAACGAAATATTTTTTCCCAAATCTATTTTATCCAGAAATATTGTTACAACTAAAAATAACAATAGACATTACACATTTTTTTTCCTACAGAATAATTTTCAAGGCAAAAGAATCAATATTCTAAAACTGTTTCTAGTTTAAAATATAATCAATACAAAAATTCTTTCAATTAAACGTTCAGAACTTTTCAGTCATTAGTGCCTCATTTCTGCAGCAATGGTAAAAATCACTAAGAATTATTATTACTATCAATTTGGTAGTATTAATTAGAGAATTGTAGTGTTTTTTGCCTGACTGGTTCGAGACTCTATAATTTTTTTTCGCCAATGGCGAGTATATTTCAAGCTTTACTCGCCACTTTGTGCTTTGGGAAACCGGTCGCAGCTGAGCCGTAGACAGATAACTGAGAAAGGGTGAAAGTACCATAATCTCCGCGCAGCTTAAAATGTCCGTCATTGTGGCAGCACATACATATTCTGAGATCTTTTTCGTTTATTTGATAGCAAACGGACACTCACTGAGAATTTACATGATCTCTACGATTGATACTTAACCGGGCGTTACTTTTTCTTTACTAACCCGCTTTGTCATCTTTAGATAGGAGGATTTCGGTTTCGAGTGTACTGTTTCTTGCGAAGGTACTTTGTCAACCCTTATCTGGTCCTATTCATTTTACTGAGCTGCTCAGAAAATGACACAAAATGTCAGATTGACATTTTATTAATTAGGATGATTAATTGTATTACTCCAGCAATTTTATGTATTTCACTCATTTTATGACATACACCGAAAGAAATTTAGTAACACAGTACGTTAAAACCGATATTACAATTTAGTATAATCTTTTACGATTTTGGGGAAATCGGGTATTTATATCAAAAAGTAATATAAAGGAGTCTGAAATTTGCTAAAGTCTATAATAAAAATTATGAGTCAATCGAAAAGAATAATACAGATGAAAATACGAAAATAAATACACACATTATCAATAACACTA
>JAUESH010000043.1:10140389-10150657 GCA_032275165.1 Synergus magnus | reverse complement strand
ACCTCTTGAAATTCCTCTCTAAAAAAGTGATGTAACGAAATGTCTCTAAAATCTCGCATACATTGTTCTTTCAAACCCGCTCTCTAAATTTGAATCAGCGAAATTCCGCTGATTCAGATTAAGAGAGTGATCAGCTTTTGAATGACTTGAAGTTCTAAGAAGTATGTTTGCTAGTATAATAAAGGAGGATAAATTTTTTATATGAAATTCATAAAAACTCTTAATATTTGGGAAAACTTGTGTATTTAGAATATTGACGTGTATTACTGAATGCAATTCAAACGTTTGCTATGAAATGAAACTTGTTTGAATTCTTTCAAGTATTTTCGAATTTACGGAAGTCTTTTAAAATCTCTTCAGACCTTCTAGAATCCGTTGCAACTTTTTAAGTACCATTCAAACGGCTAGTTTCTCTACAAATTCTTTAGACTAAGCACTTGCGACAGTCATTTAAAATTCTTTGAAATATTTACACAATATCTCAAAAGATGTTAACGTAGAGATTTTTATAAAAACTGTTTATGAAAATTAATTTGCATACATGGTTTATAATCTATTTAAACTTTTGAGATTACATTTCGTCGTATTACGTCATCTCAAAACTTTGCAAAGGGTATGTTATCGGAGACCCTTTTTGGTTGACTCAACTATGAGGATAATAATTTTGCAAGTCTTCCCTTGCATCGCAATAGCAGCTGTCTGGTACGTTGCGCGTTACTTTATTATTACCTTGTGAACTTAACACACTAATCATCGTAAGCGAATCCCGTCCTTGTAATTAAAAGGCAGCGCACGCCTCCACTATATGCTTCACAGGGGTGAAGCGGGATGCAGTGGTTCGAGATCTTATTTACTCAAGCGTCCCACGTTTCTGCACTTACGCAATCGATATTAGTTTTGCCAATAGGAGAAGTTTTGTCCAGGTTTTGGCACCAATTTATATAACTTTGCTCTGTCCCAATAACCGCAATATTAATGGGCCAAATATAAGAGCTAAATTATCATAGACGAAGTAAACGGCTGAATATAGAAGGTTTTAGAAGTAATTACCATTATCAACGATAATCTTCAAAGTCACTTTTTTAAAAATCTAGGATTGTCAGTAATTTGAACAAAAATTTTAAGGCATTTTTCGTACTTTATGGAACTTATGGAATTTTTAAGAATTTTGAAGGATTTCCGAGAGCGTTTTGGAAAACCGACAACAAAGAAAATATTGAAATTGCTGAACCATTTAACTGAGAAGGTTACTCGATATAGACGGACGATTACACACTCGATACGAAACTTCTCCCTTATATTCGATGGCTGCACCCCCCGGACGTACATTAAGCTTGCGCAGTGATTCGAACATTAAAACTTTACGGAATTAACCGAATAGCAACGGTGCAGCGATTACAGAGCAACCGATAAAATCTTCCGTGTAACGAGCGGCGTAGAGTTCATAATGATTAACAGGCTCAGAACCAAGGGTAACTTTAAAAAGAAGTCTTTTTTATGGCTCATTTCATCAGCTTATCTTTTCCATCCTATTAGAACTAATTTCGACACTCTTCAGGACATTTAATGCATTTTTGTTCTCTTTATATTATACTTTCAACGTGTAAAGATTCCACACCCTTTGTTCCGTTTATTATCGCATAAAACATTACGCTTGAAATTTCACGTTAAGCTCTCCAGAGTTCTTTTCTAAAAATAAAAAAGAAAATAGAAAAAGGTATTATGCTTAATTTTCTTTTTACCCTAAATATCACATTTTAATAATGACAAATAAAAGATAAAATTCTCAGCAGTACTAAATAATTCAATCAAGAGAATTTTTCCCAACCTTTTTATTTGTCCTTAGTAATCAAATATAGCTTTGTCAATAAAGGCAAAGCACATATGAAGAAACATTAAAGTACTGTTAACATGTTTTCAGCTAAATTAGTGTTTTAACAACTAACAACTACTGTCACATATTCCTATATATAGATGTCAATTGTTTTTCCATTGTGCTATGCTTTGATCCACTTTTGAATCAAGATTTCACGTCTAGGGATTTAGTGTGTAATTCAATGGTTTTCAACTAATTACATCACGAAGGCACATTTGTGTCCTATCTTTATATTGATAAACAAAACTCCCTAATCTATTAGCTTAATTTGTTTTTTCTTTACTTTCGGCTATTCAATAAACATTTTATGATACAATCATATTATACATTAGAACGTAATAAAGTTTAAAGCAGATTAATCTTTAGCGAGGCTAGACTGAAGTAAACGAAAAAAACTCGCAAGTCGCATGATCCTTACACCAGAGGTGATATAATTGGACACGTATACATATTAGTGGCAGCTGAGTACCACGTACGACAAAAATTTCCACTAAAGGAGAGAAGAATTTTTCCCCGTGTGGGTATTTGCCTCGGTTACTCTAATTATTCCCGCTGATGCGATTAGTTTCATCGTTAGTAGGGTAAGACCGTAGTTGCGGTTTATTTCAGTTCCCTGGAGCTTCTCACACTTGAGTGTAATTTGCGATTAATAGAGCTTCATACTGATTCAGTGTCCATTTATTTATTACTGCTCACTTCTAAATATACTAATTGGTAGCTTCGAGCGTTATAGTTGTGCATTTTCCTTTGTTATTTTCATTGCTACAAACCTAGGTTCATGCTTGTCTGTTTTGCCTTTCCTAACATAATTTCAACCGTCCTCGGAAACAAGTACTTCTGCTTTGTGCTTTGTCTCTGGTCATGTAAACCATTTATGTTAGCAGGATATTTCCTGCCTTTGTTCGTGAATTACCAAAGCATTTACTGTGTATGAAGTATCAAAGCCGGATATATCTCCCTTCATTCTTAAAAATTCCTCTACCCTAGTACGAAATCACATACGGCCCAGCATTGGTCCAGAGTCGGCAAAATATTGCCGAAGCTCGGCTGCTGCATCGCGCCAATGACGGAATGATAACTATGGCCTGCACTTGGCAGCCAAGGCTTGGCTGCCATTGTCGGCCCAACACTGGCTACCGATACCACTATTGGTCCAGCAATGTGCCATTACTGGGCCAGTACTAAATTTCAAATCGATCGGTTGAATACTTTTCGAGCTAGGCTGCACGCCAGTTGAACAAAAGTCGTTTCGAGAAAAACGCGTTTGAAAAAAAATTCCGAAATCTAGAAATTTTGAATATTTCAATAATGTAGAGTGCTTTTCGATCAATCAGCGATTCCAGCACCATATAACCATCCGTCTTCTTCCTCATAGTCATCATTTTAAGCTTGCAACAACTCTTTTCTTGCTTTTCGGCCTTCTTTTGACTTTATAATGAGTTGCCGTGATTCAGGCGGCTCACGCTCATAACATCAGAACGAATTCAAATTTCGCTTTGAAATTTTTACCACATATTCTTAAAGGGGTTTACTAACAATTTATGCAATAAAAGAAAATCGATTTTTTGAGCCGTCTAAACCTATCTCCCCCCTTAATCTGAACCAGCAGAATTTCGCTGATTCATTAACGTATATACGCTGATTAAACAAATTTAGAGATACAGCGCATCCATTCACCAGCTCTTGCGTTAATTACAAACTCGTTTCAAAGGAGTATTTCAGAAATTAAATTTGTTTTGTATTTCATATATACATATGTATTAAAATTGAAGCTTTTCCTATTGAAGTATTCCAAATTGTGTAATTATACATAACCGACCTTCTGGATGTAAAATCTGTAGGGATTTTGAATTTCTGTTGTTGTTCCAAATGTTCTGTAATGAATAATTGTTACGTGTCATTTTCGAAATTATTTATTTGTAGGAAGATTTCTTTCTTGGTTGGAAACGAATGCTTTTTACAATACTCTGACCGTAATTTAAGGTGAGACGACAAATCTTTGTTTCTCGTTGAGAGAAGAGTTCTTTTCTGAACCCTCGTATATCTCTCAGGAAAGACTATGTGGGTTGACTTATTCTACTATAGGTAATACAGTTCCCTTGTAACACATTATGTCATAGGCGCGTTAGACTGAAACGGAATTCGTGTTTACAGTGTTTTAAGGGACAAATAAAAATTTCTTATGAGACAAAAAAATTGTCCTCCTGAATTTGATTTATACTTGTGTAGCTAAATACTCTATAAATATAGTAAATATAGTAAACTAAATGTACCAAAAGTTTTGAACTTTCAAATGAACGAAACATTTTTTTCCAATTCTATTTTACCTTAAACGTTCAGAACTTAAACCACGTGTAAACAAAAATAATGTCATTGACTAAAAACATCATTTATTCCACGCGGAAGAAACTTTATGGTTGTGACAACCACAGAAATAGTAAAATATGGTACAACTACTAATTTGTAGTTGCCACATAGTTGTGGTTGTGGCAACCACAAATTGTAGTTGTACTATATTTTACACTGAGAAAAAAATGCTATTGGATCAAAAGTAGGCACTTTCGCGCTGTGAATTTGATAGTGATGCTGTGAATTCGATAGTATATCTATTTTAATCATAGTATATCTATTTGAATCAATAAGATCTGCTTTTGACCGAGCACGAAAGTGCGCACTTTTGATTCAACAGCATTTTTTTTCAGTGTACTATTTCTGTGGTTGTCACAACCATAACTGTTTTTTTCCGTGCACAATTCCAACAATGAGAAATAAAATGACTGCATTGCCACAGGTTTTTAACTTTGTTTTTTAAACTTTAACGATTACCAAAGTTTGGGTTGAAAAAACTTTTTTCGCATACCGGGTAATAACTTTATCTTCAGGTAATTAACGGCCGTTCATTAAAAAATTACAGGAAGCTCGAAGACGAATCTTGAGTTGGTAAGATTTCGCGATTAGACGGTGGATCAT
Source organism: Synergus magnus (assembly GCA_032275165.1). Taxonomy (NCBI): domain Eukaryota; kingdom Metazoa; phylum Arthropoda; class Insecta; order Hymenoptera; family Cynipidae; genus Synergus; species Synergus magnus. Next base: position 10,145,811 of record JAUESH010000043.1, on the reverse strand, counting down.
GAAAACGGTGAATTTCTTCGGGTAAGAAGGTATTTTGTTCCGTTTGCGAGTGATAATGTTTGTTTTAATTAAAGTGTTGAATTCCAACTACCTAGTTAAGAAGATTAAAATAGCGCACATTCCGGAGCGACTCTCACCCTTCATTTTTCATTCCACGTCTTCATAGGCTGTGTCTACATAACATTTAAATAGTATAATTCTCGAATTTACTGTCAGAATGAACATATAATATAGAAGAGATTTTCAGTAGTAGAGGTCAATTTATAGTCAGACAATTCAGTAGTTGTTAATTATTATGAAATTAAATCTTCTTAATGTAATTTTTTGGACACACACGGAAAAAAATAATGTCTTAAAATTTAATACACTGTCGCTGACTTTTGGATATAGAGTTTCATATGACGTCATATCATAAAATTTCAGCGACTTTTCATTAAATTGTAGAAAAAAGTGAACACTATTTAATAAAAAGTCGCTGAAATTTTATGATATCATGTCATATGAAACTCTATATCCAAGAGTCAGCGACAGTGTATTAAATTTTAAGACATTATTTTTTTCCGTGCACCTTGGAAGTTTTTTTTTTTTAATAATCCGCAAAAATCTCGCAAAGATCCGGACGAGTCTAGTAGGAAGAGGTTGTTGTCCGGAAGGTCGAATCCTAAGAGAATTGCTCGACGACGTAAATCCATTCGTTTCCTAGGAGAGTGAAAAAAGATTGCCACCAACTAATCGAATGAGACGCGGAAACCTAAAGCCAACAGACGTCAGTCCAATGTACAGCTGATAGCATTCGTTCTAGTATTGCCACTGCAAATGGATTTGATGCAACTGAAGAAAATCCAACGTTTCCAGAGACGGAAATTAGTGTAAACGGTTTTCGCCGGGGCAGTCGCAAGGAGCTGGTGCTATAAGGGTGCGAATTCTACGGCAAACTAGGTCATCCCGTCATCATTTAGTCGCTTCCGACTCTTACCCAGCTCTACAGTCAATGCCGGACGACGTTCCTTGCAAATCGTCTGCGTTTGTCTTCTCGCAGTAAACGCCCCCGAACAAAGACATGCCTGCGCAAATACTCTGGCGCACATATATGCAATTTCGCTACGGAAGTGTTCCTCGGCTTAAAGGCGATGTTGTCAACACTTTGAAGATTTTGTAACGTCAATTCATCTACAATTTATGTGTTTGGCGTCTTCTATGCTTTATATTGTTGAAATTTTCAGTCGAGTGCAACTCATGATTTTATAAGTTGTGTTAAGTTGAGTTTGAGTTGAGCTTAGGGCTTCGCACTTCTCTGAAATTTCCCATGCCCCATGCATTTTAAATCAGAATATTATCTATATCTTAAAAACAGTGAGGGAGTGAAAAAAATGATTCATGAATTGAATATTTGGACATCTTAATAATTATAATTCAATCACAGAAAAAAAAGGTCTAGTTTATGTCACAGGCTTAATTTAAATTACCTTAATTTAAGCCCATCTTAGTCTTAAAACAATACCGTAAAGTATTGTTTTAAGACTAACACGGTCTTGTTTTAAGACTATGATGGGCTTAAATCTAGCGTTAAGTCTAAAAAGGGACTTGAATTAAGGTAATTTAAATTAAGCCTGTAACATAAACTAGACCTTTTTTTTTCTGTGATGTCAAGAATTCTATTAAGTAACTCATGCTTCAACCAATGGCTCTTTATCGACCCGAATGTATACTAATTCTACCCTTAATGCATCCAAATCACCCTTCAATACATTTAATTTACCTGAAACTAGCTACCTCAAACTAAGTAGGTATAAACTATCCCATATTCATTAAGTCTTGTCCAATGGCCCACAAACTAAGTAACTGCTGTTTGCAACGTTTATAAACGAAAAGGTCTAATCACAGAAAAAATAGAACGGAAAAATTTAATTTTTTCGCATCGAAACAGAAAAAGGTACAATAAGTTGATATGCACAGTAAAAAAGAAACCTTAAAATTGTTACACCTTAAAATTTTTTTGGACTTAAATTCAGAGACGAACTTAAATTCAGTAAAAATTTATCCTGAATTTAAGTAAACGTATGATTAAATTCTGGAATTCAGATATTAACCTTCTTAAATTCAAAATTTTTTTTACCTAATTTAGGTTCATCTTTGAATTTAAGTCCAAAAAAATTTTAAGGTTTCTTTTTTACTGTGTGGTAACTGTACCCTATGTTCAGGGTAATATTTACCCTGAAATCGGGATAAATATTACACTTGGTTTTTTCTGTGTAATTTGTTTTCAATTATGATTGTTTCTTTTGAAATTATTGACTGATTAATGCTTTTATTGTCATTTTGAACATTTATAAACGAAAATATAAACTTTTGGTAAATTGTTTTTACGTTTATTTGTAGATGATGGAATTTACTTTTCTATTTTCGTATATAAACGTTGTAAACGGCAGTTAAATCATAAAATATCCAAAAAGATACTCTCCTATTGCAAAATATGTAAATTGGTGTTAGAACATAATATGTTATATTTCCATCTAATTATTTGTTTTATCTTTGTTACATAAGTATGATTTAATAAAGTTAAAATCTCAAATGAATTGAAAGACTAGAGTAATATTTTAAACGTGATATATCACATGTTACGACTTTAGATTTCTTACAACGTAGAAAACGCTGCACATTCGATATTCAGTGATTCATGACATGTGCTTTGTTAAAGCGCAAAAAATTTAAATCTCGGGCAATCTCTTGATATTCAATATACGTGAACGCATTGCAATGGACTGCGAGTTTTGTATTTATTGCGCCTTGCGAAGATATGCGCCCATTCACATGATTTACATTTATCCGATTTAGTTACCAATCCGATAATGAAACATTTTCCAGGGATATTCTCGATCTTGAGCTGCGGACTTTAGAGGAAAATAAATGTATTTTGATTTCTATGCATGATTATTAAAGAAAAAGATCAGCTATGACTTACTCAATTCAATTATATTTTCCATTTTAAGACTAAGTATTGGTATTGGTTTAAGTATTGGTCGCGTGAAAATACTATATTAAAATGAAATAAGCTATAAATATAATCTTGATTCAAGAACATTTCTTTTTCCGTGTATAAAAGCTGTTTTTTCATTGACCATAAAATCATGTCTCTATTCATGCGATGAAAATGAAGTAAGGTAAATCTGGGATTAAGGGTGAAGTGAAAACTTTTGAAGAGCAGTTATATTGTTCATGACGCAGTAGGTTATCATTTTTACAACTTAATCTCACACAGGGTAGTGCATTTTTAAAGGACATTTCGCGTAGTCATGTAATACGCATGCAACAGGCATTTATAATGTACAAAGTGAATTACTTCATCTGTTAGGATTAAAATTATAATAGTAGTCAAGAATTTTATTAGAGTATTTGTAATTAACGTTATTTTCCTTCATTAAATTGATGTCTGCATTTTTTCTGGTAATATTGCATTATATGCATAATAATATTTCCATATACACACAATTTTTACCAAAAAAAATATATGACATCAAAAAGTTAATATTTTTAATTTTTGAGTTAATTTGTGTTTATAATTCAATAGGCTTAACTCTGCCACAAATATTGTTTCGATGCATTAACTGTTGCGAAGCAGTAATTATTAAGTTTGACCTACGTGACACCATTAGCGTTATTAACGTAGAAGTACATATATGTATACGTACGATACGATCAGAGCTCATTTTCAATCTTCGATCGACCAACTATTCGCGTAATTAACCTGTGAAATCCAGTTTGAAACCGGACGAAAGCTGCCGAACAAGGAAGCTAATTCAGTTTGTGTGTTACCTGATACATACAATACATATGTATAATACATTGCTGTAAAATAAATATCCGCAAATAGTGTAAGGGTGAACACGTAATTTGCTGGCGAGAATATAAGCCGATTTGGCCAGTTTCCGAGTGAAACGTAATTAATTTTCTGCATCAATTTTCGCCACCGGATAAAACCTAAAGTTGAGCGCAGACTGCACACCTCGCATCCGTTTCCCTTCGTGTAAATGAATTCTGAACTGTTTCGGTTTACTGCTATAGAATTTTAGATAAAGCCAAGATAATGATTTGCCTCCTCACTCAAAATAGATGGATAGTCAAATGGATTTATCTGTACTCATCTCGTATATTTTTTGTCTTATCTTTTTAAACTGATGTGAAATCCGAACATGTACATCATTACGAAACGTAATATTTGTACGCCAAACAAAGACCCTCGTAAAGAGCAAAGAACCTTTGTATTTTTGTAGAAAATAATATATTCTCTTGATTATAGAATAACTCGGAGTGATTCAAAATTGAAGTATGGTACAATAGGTAACAAAGAAATGCGAGCTTATTATTTTCCAAATCAGAAATCCTTCTGCCTTCAAAGTTATTTGAGAATTTAAATTAGAAACTCTCTATGTAGAGCTGTTGCGCGCATCTTCTACTTCGCAAACGATGCTAATGATATGCACCTGTATGTTATAACACTGAAACAGCGAGCGTAAGGACAATAGAAATAGTATTTCCTACCACAGACAAGACTCCAACGAATGCATCCGACCAAACTCTACCATCGTTTCATTCTCGTTAGAGGAACCATATGTTTACGTGCCGGAGTAAGTGCAAATTATATCATACGAATGAGATGCTGCACAACAACATTATTTCCAAGTAAGATTTTCAATTAGATGCTCCTAGAAATTTGAGATTCGTAATAGAATATTCTGCAGAATTTTCTTTCACGCAATTTGATATTTTTCATTTCACTTCTCGGAACTCATGTCTTTACGTTTCCTGCTGTTTGATATTTTGATGTTTTCTATGTAAAATACTAGTAGTGGTAAGCGAAAGGACAAATTTTCTTTTATCGATCTATCGACCTCATAACTATTTCTTTTAAATTGGAGAGAATGTTTTCGAAAATTTCTAGAGCTTGCAAGCACAGCTTGCTGATACTATATTCGTGATGCATCGTCCTGACGATCTTCGGTTACAAAGGACGATGGGAGAGGTCAAGTGTACAGGTGGTACAAATGACATCACGTAAAATCGATTGAAGCAAATCCGCATATCCAGTTAATTGTGAAATTCTAATAAGAGCATTGAGCACATTTACTTTTCAATTAAATTGAATCCCTACAATATGCATGGATAAGAACTTTTTCCTAATTGGATTTTCCGTCCTTATTATTCAGTTTCGACAATTGGAATTGAAAGTTCAGTGAAACCATAACTATTATGTGACAATAACCACAGCAGTGTGGCAATTATTATTAAATAGTTGTCACAGCTACTTCATAATAGTTGCCAAAACCACATTAAATAGTTGTCACAGTTACTTCATAATAGTTGCCAAAACCACATATGGTTCTGTTAATCAAAATCGTGGTTTTGGCAACCAAAAATTAGTAGT
>JAUESH010000043.1:9907968-9941615 GCA_032275165.1 Synergus magnus | reverse complement strand
CTGCAGTTTGTGGATGGTCCTGATTGGTTGCATTTTTTTTACTTGCGTGTGGCTAGACCATGAGTAGTTGGATCATGTGCTCCCATATTGCTCTCATATTCCTAGATCTTTTAACTATAAAGGTTACCCGATAGCCCAAGTTATTGGTGAGGGACGGGTGGTGCGAAAACTTTAGAGGGGTCGTTTCTGTGACGTCAATGAGTATAAAATAAACCTTCTCTTTCTAACGTACTTGAACGTACGCATTTCTCCTTTTCTAAGATCAATCGTAAAAAAATAATAACTAGTAATGCACAAATAGCAATCACGCTATATTGAATATTTAAAATATTCTTGATATCGAGAATTGTATAATATTTAAAAGAAGAGCACATCAAAATTTTCTAAATGTTTTCAATTTTTTGCTTCATGAATATCTTCGTCACGTGACTTAATCAGAAACTGTGATTGGATATTATTCTCTGCTGAAGCTGAAAAGCCAGGGGCGAAGTTTTGACTGATAACAGTTTAAATTTGTCTAATTTCTTTTTTAGATTAAAAAGAAGCAGTTTCAATATTTCTTTGATGATACCCTCGACTGTATAAATATCATACCTAGCTTTAATTATCATCTTTGAAGACGTTGAAATCTCTTAAAACAAATTTGTAGGTTATGTTCGTTTCATTTTTTTTACTAATATTCCTTTATACAAACGATTGACAGCATTTCTACTCATACCTGTTTTCTTTTTTAGTAAATAACCTTTAGTAAAATCTAGTTTTAGTTTTTATTTGGGATAAAGATTACTTATAAATAAGAAAACAAGTGAGAGCAGGTTATGTCAGAAATTTGACGTCCCTGTCATTTCCGAGCAGCTGATCTTAGTTTGACTCTTGTTTTCAAGATTGTGAATCAAGAGTCGTGCATTTTTTGAAGTTGAAGATTTATTTTTAGTGCGGTGCAATGGTGCGCGTGTCTTCAATGAATCGCCGCTATCGTTTGTCTTCCGATTCGTTTTAATTAGGAACATAGTGCCACAAGCTTTCGCTTCTTAATTGTTGATTTGTGTTGAGAATTCAACGTAGTTCGAGAAGATTTTCATGCACCTCGTCTTCCCCAGGACTGCAGATCATCGTCAAGGCCGACAAAAATGCGGAGAACAAAAGCCAGCATTTTTCACGACATTTATAATCAGCCGTACGATGATTGCTCGCGAGTTAAGCTCTATTCGAGCAGCAAAGGTGATTTTGTTTAGGTTACGTTTGTAATTTCCTGGAATAGAAATGAATTTTTCAGAACCGCGAGGTTCAAGTTTAAGAGATTGAGAATGACGTTTCAAAATTTGGAGTAAAATTGTATAACTAAAATGCTATTTTATGTTTACAGCGAGTCTTCAAATGATGCAACGCATGTCATTATTGAAGAGATTGAAAGTACATGATGGATGTGTCAATTCAATTTGTTGGAATAACACTGGGGAATTGATATTGTCTGGAAGTGATGATCAGCATCTGGTTCTTACGAATGCTTATACTTATCAGGTATTTTTTTTATAATTTATGGTTGTTTTATTATTTTATTTTATTAACAATTTAATGAGTTCTTTATAGTTGCGTGAATTAAACTACTGAATTTGGTACTGACAAACATATCAGAAATGAAGAAAGAAATTGCAAGATTTACGATTTTCTTAGACACCTTCTTATATTGTACATCTATTATAATGAAAAAACTGATAATTTCATCATTTTACACCCAAAAAACTAATTTAAAGTTAGTTCAGAACTTGAAGAAATGAAAGTGTTCATGTAGCATGGTAAGCTTTCAGTTATTTTTGCGATTTTAAGTTTATTATACTAACGAACTAACGTCGGAGATTATTCATTAAAATGGATAAAGAAATCGAAACTGATACGCAGAGTGAAATGTTATAAAAAATTGCTACAATTCCAATATGTAACACATTTTTGCTTTCGATTACATACAATCACTATGATTCAAATGTTCAGTGCCTATCACACTTTTCATTCAATATACTGAGTCACTTATCTGAACAGTGTACACACTGAACACGTGCTCTGGTTTGTATTTAGGTTTTACAAACCTACAATCTACAATTTTTTTATTCACACTAAAATCTCGCGACTCCATTCTCTTAAGATCTTCTTTGTTTGAATTTCGACCAGTCATAAGTTTCAGTATCACGTGAGGTAGTTATTTTTATCACTTTGATGTTCAAGGCAAACTTGTTAAAATAGTGGAGCAAAAATTGCCATGGATCATGCCAAGTTGTTTCGAATAAGTGAAATGTCTTCACCAACTTTTCACTATACGACTTTATTTTCTTTAAAAGGATTTCGCAACTCCTGTATACTGTGTAGGAAAAATTGTTTTTAGAAATTTCATGGCAACATCACTGAATCATTTCTCACTAAATAGAATCATATCTATTTTTAAAGAAATTTTGGAAACAGTGGATAAGAATAGAAATTAGATGAAAATAGTTAAATTAAAAGTTGACGAAAAGTCAATAGTTAGGGTGGATTTGCGATAGAATTTTTTTGGAATTTGAATACGTATTAGTTAAATCTTTTCAAAGAAATAACATTTCTGTCAATTTGCTTTTGTCAAGGTCTGACATTGGCATATACAGAATTGCAATGTCTTTGCCAAAGAGATCGAAACCTCAGCACGTGTACGCTCTGCTCTAATTTTACTATTCTAATCTCTCAATCTTAATTTATATATTTAGGGAAAAATCCCTGATCCAAAATATGTCAGGGGTTTTGCAGAAAACAAAAAATTTGTTATTAAGTTTTTTGTTTTCGAAAACTGTATATATGCTAATCCGTTTGTATTAATTTTGGTTGATTTTATTTTATTTCAGGTATTAACGGACTACAAAACCAGCCATAGAGCAAATATTTTCAGTGCTAAATTCTTGCCTAATACTGGAGATCATCGTATTGTATCATGCAGTGGAGACGGAATCATTCTTTACACAGGTATGATTCCAAAAATTGTATTTCCTCCTTTGTTGCCAATTCTGTTGTTTCTGTCTTAATTATTTTTAAAACAAATATTTTGCGCTAATTTTTTTTAGACCTGATGAGAAGAACAGAGACGTTTCACAATCAATTTAATTGCCACAGTGGAACGACTTACGAAATCGCTACAATACCTGGTGAACCTCATAATTTCCTCAGTTGTGGTGAGGATGGAACCGTAAGATGGTTCGATCTTCGAATAAAGGACAAGTGCCATGAGCCACGATGTAAAGAGGTAAACCTTTTTCTCCAATTTTCCATCTTAAAAAACTCTAACTCAAAATGTGAATATTTAGATTTGTTTTCAACAATATATAACTTAATTAATTTATTATCTTATTCAATCAGGATGTGCTCATTTCATGTCAACGAGCTGTAACTGCACTCTCTGTTAATCCTGTAATGCTTCATCAAATCGCTATTGGTTGTTCGGACAGCACAGTCAGAACCTTCGATAGAAGAATGCTTAGTACACAGGCCACAGGTAAATGAAAAGGATTTCGATTGATTGATTAATATTATTTTCTTATACAGATTATATGTATATAACTAATAATATTATATTCTTACAGGTTGGGTAGATAATGGCACCACATCGAGACCATTATGCAGTTTCACTGTACCTGAATTTGAAGGAAATTCCTATAGAATAACATCCTTAAGCTACAGTCCGGATGGCCAAGATGTCCTCGTTAGTTACAGTAGCGATCATCTTTACTTGTTCAGCGTAAAGGTACCTCCTTCACTGTTCTTGGTTAACTTAACTAACAAAAATTAAAATTCTATAACCATTTGGTTTGTGTAGGATCAAGGAAGCATAAAATTAAAGAAAAATACTTCGCTTGGAAAGGGAAAAGGCAAAAAGCATCCTTTGCGATCTCCACAACCAGTTCGGCGTTTAAGACTGCGAGGTGATTGGTCCGATACGGGACCAGATGCCCGTCCAGAACGTGAAGGAGGCAGACGTAGTGGAACAGGTAAGCTTGTATCTTTTTTTTTCATTTTAGGAACTGTCAGCAAAACTAAATTTCCTAAACATTAGATATAATATTTAATACAACAATTTTTCTTCTAGAAATCGCTCAAGCCAGACCCGTCCTTCACACTTCTCTCATGCAGAGAATGACTGACGTTCTCAGCAGAATGCTGAACGACCCAGCAACTAGGGCCGCTTTAAGTGGAGGAGGTGAAGATAGTTTAGAAGGCGTTATGGAACAGCACGTTGAAAATAATCAGAATAATAGTGAAAATAACGGGGAAAGTAACGCCGAGAGAAATAGCGAAAGTGGAAACGTAGAAGCTGGTAGACCACAAGGTAATTTTAATAAAACACGCTTCCTCCTTTGAGGAAATTCTTTCAATGTATAATAATTTGTATTTTTTAAAATAGATAACGTCGCTAGTAATGAGCAAAATGAAAACCAGTCAAGTGAAGAAGCACAAGAAGTAGAAAATACGAGGGAAGAAAGTGACGGAGTTCAACCGACTGGTAAGTATCTTTAAGAAGTTTTAGGAATAATAGTGAACGAGATTGTAAAGTGGTTTGAATTCTCTTAGACCTATTCGTTCTTTTTCATTTTAGATAACGTTGATCCCGTCGTTGAAATTAAGCCCACAACGAGTAAAGCTGTACATAATCAAGTAAATATGCACCAAGGAGAATTGAAAAGCGAGAGAATTGAGAGTCCGAAAACAAACGAGGCAGCATCTACAAGTGCGGAGTCTGTTGAGAGTAAACTCGTTTCCAAGCCTGAGACTGTCCCCATGGAAATTGAATCTAGTCATGTAGAGGAGGTAAGTCCTCTTCAATCCTTTATCTCGAGTAAACGTCGAAAAGCTCGACTTACTGCCGAAAGTGGAAGAAGCGAAAATGTGATGGGCTCCTCCAGTACAGATGTAGGAAGTAGTCGCGAGGAAAGCATAATGGAGAACCTCCAAGACCGACTTACGACGATGAGAGACGGATTTTTCGAAAAGTATGATACCTATCTCTTATTTTTATTCTTTAGACAATAAATCGATATCGATAAGAAAGTACTATTAAAGTTTTTCCTTGGTAAATTTCAGGCATGGTAGTGAACCTTCAGTGAGTTTAACATATTCGGACAAAAGTTCAACTAACGCCACCATTTCTCTCGGAGTTGCGGATGAAGTAACACGCGACAGTTATCATCCAGGTACTTCAACTTTTAATTAAAAATATTAATAAAAATTTGTTTCATACCACAAATTCTTGATTTTTTAAATCTGTATTTTTCAGAACCCTCTGTTAGTCAAACTAACAGGGTAGAAATTACTGATGCAGGTCCAAGTTGTTCGTGTAATAATCAATCTAATTTTAACCATATCAGAGAAAGTGAGTCTACCTTTGTTATAAAATAGAAACTCGGTTTAAAATTGATATTTTTAGTAAAAAATTTGTAATAACGACTCCCGACTACCATTTTTTTCAGAAACAGATGAAGATGTATATAATGACAGCGACGATGAAGAAATGGAATCAGAAAGAAGGTGCGTAAATAGTTCATTTAAAAAATGTGCGGTATTAATAAAAAGTAAACAAAATGAGCGTCAGTAGTTTTGATAATTATGTATTGTGATAATTTATTAATTTTTCAGGCTTGACAATGCTATTGAAGTTGAAATGGATGAAGCAATCGCTAATGCCCGTTCGTCTCAGGGTGACGAAGCCTTTGATGAATCGAACCTAACAGACCTGCATGTCAAGCAAAAATACATGGGACATCGCAATGCAAGGTATGCACTTATATTTTGCGCCTTCCAACTGATTGATGCATTAACTTAATTAACTTATTAAAATATTAAAATATTGCGAGGAACATATCTTTGGCATTACATATTTGAAAAAAAAAATTGAATTTTAAATTCTGATTGACCTGGAAATTCTCAAAAATAATTCTTTGCATGGAATTTCAATCTACATAAATCTAACAGAGATAAAAATATTCAAAATAAATTTAAATCAGGAGCCAAGTTTCATGATTTTAAAATGAAAATTGATCCCAAGAGAGAATAGAGATAAAAAAAAGTACCTGATTTTACAAATGGAAAGTTTCTGGAAGATTAATAAATCTAGAAGGTGATTCGGGTAAGTTTTTGTTGCAAAACGCGTCCATGTCCGAGTGTCTACTTGTTTGTCCTGCTAACAAGTTAGATGAAAAAAAACTCGTTAGCGAGAAGTTCGTTAGTGATTTAACTTGCCGCCAAAGTCTGCCGGATGTAACAGTATTGGATTCTTTTTGGCGAAGCACGAGACGTAATCCTTTTTGGAGCTTGTATCTGCGACTAAACGCGACAATGTCAGCGAGATTCTTCTCTCCCATTTTATCTGGAGAAAACACTACTCAAAAACTTACAAAGTCCCAAAAAAGCCTTCGAGCGGACTGGGTCGTTTAGAATCAGCCCAAACAACTTTCTCATCTTTTGCCTTCCCTCGTTTGACTCTAGTTTCTTTAGGACAATGATCAAAGAAGCGAATTTCTGGGGCGATGATTACGTCATGTCTGGTAGCGATTGTGGTCACGTCTTCGTCTGGGACAGAGAGACTGCGAAACTTTGTATGCTTCTCGAGGCCGATCAGCACGTCGTCAATTGCCTCCAACCCCATCCTTTTCTGCCGATGCTGGCTACTTCCGGGATCGATTACGATGTCAAATTGTGGGCTCCGGTCAACGTGGAATCCAGTTTCGATGAAAGCTTCGCGGAAGACGTATGTTTGAATTTAAATTTAAATTTGAATTTATGGAATTTCGAGAAAATTTATGAGATTTGAAGGTATCGAGATGACTCAATGCTTCACACAAATATAATGATAACATTTTTTTTACAGCTGCAAAAAAGAAATGCTGTTATGCTGGAAGAAACCAAAGATACGATCACAGTACCTGCCGTATTTATGATCAGAATGCTAGCCTGTCTTAATCAAATTCGAAGAGGTGAGGTTTGAGAAGCTCATTTAGTTTTAAATGCAAGATAATCCTTAATACAAATGTTTTCAATTTTAATTCCAGGGAGAGGTCGTAGGAGTAGAAGTAGCGATGAAACGGATGAAATGCGAGGTGGCTAAAGCACTCATACTTTCTCGTAATGATGAAAACCTTTTGATAGCCATTTTGACATCACATTTTGAGGGCCCACGCGTTAATTTCCCTTTTCCTTTGAAATGCTCAACAAGAATTTTTTAAGTCTTCGCGATGAATGCATAGTTTACATAGAAGAATGCCTATATTTTGTAATATCCCGCCGAAGAGAATTTACACACTTAGCTTGGAATTGATTTTAATCTCTATGAAGAGAATTTTTCGAGAGAAATATAGATTTTGCTGCTAAGAGGATATAAACTTCTAGAAAAAAGTCACACCAAAAATGTTATTTTCCGTACGAAAGGGAAGCAGTGAGTTTCTGCATTTTTATCCCGATTGAAACTAGAGTAAAAATAGTATCGGACTGTTTAAAAATCATATCCACTTTAGTACGACGTATTATATCCTTTGCGTGCAATACCAAGCGATAGAGTAACAGGTTGTGAGATAATAAATAAAAGCAGATTCTTCAGAGGCGTACATCGGACGGAATTTTCATTCTGCTTTTAAAGTTTGAGGCATTTTGCAATAGCGTGTCAAAATGTGTGCCTTAATTGTATCGATAAATTATAAAAGTTGAGAGAGTGCTCACTGATATCTGGATAATAGAATTGAATGAATTGAAAGGTAACGTTGCGTCCGCAACTTGAGATCTGTATCGTAAATGCCTCACACCTCTGGAGGATTTCCTAATTGACTGTAGATAGGTTCATTAGCATTAAGCACAAGTTCCTGGAATAACTTGAAATTTTAGACATTAGGTTTATAGCGAAGAGTGCTTTTGCCACAATGCTTTTCAAACTTACATTTCACGTGGATACTTTTACAGAACGAAAGTAAATTGTAGGCATTTTGTTAATAATAAAAGCTTCGAAAGAATGCAACTCTGATCTTTTAACTTCTCTTATCTTATTACTTGTGTAGTTTTAATTGTAGCAATTTAAAGTGAATGACCGAGGGCAACTGAGATTCTATTTCGTCACTGTGGAATAAACTGCATAGCGGAAAGAATTCACAACAAACGATCTTTCAATGAGAAGCCTTCCATCGATAATGTCCTCGGCAACAAGTAAATTGTTTCTCAGTTTTACGAAAACGCTTCTAAATAATGTGAAAAAAGTATCAGTGATCAAGTCGAATATGCGACATTATTCTATGAGTACAAAATTGGGCCATACGATTGAGGTAATTTTTGAATAAATTAATAATTGAATATTCATACGGTAGCTTGTTGATGGGTGAAATAGAAAATCTTGCAATGTTTTTTCAGGAAGGAAAAGTTCATGTTGATGGTATTGATATCAACTGTGTCCAGGTCGGTGCTGGAGATCATCCGGTTTTATTGCTACCAGGTGTAATGGGTGAGTTTCTATTTAAAAACAAAAAATAAAATCAAAACGATGATAAGTGAAAGCTTTCTTGAAAATTTTCCATATTACTCACTTCAGATTCGCCAGATTGTTGAACTGTAATACCAGTGGAGTATTTTATCAGGAGAGCGTAGCTGATGTATAATATATACATACCGTAAATTGATAAGGAACCCTGTATTGATAAACAAGTTCATCAAATTTTGTAATATCTTTGAAAGTATATTGCAATATTGTTCAAATTTCTTTTGCACAAATATTAAAACAATAACGATATCATTTTTCATCTTTCTTCTTCTCATATTCTGTGAGCAAAAATTATGAAATGAAAATGTATGAAATAAATTACAAAGCATAATATTTTTTAGGAACATCGTGGACGGATTTCAAACCACAAATAGAGAACTTGTGCAGAGACAAATTTAGAATTGTAGCATGGGATCCACCAGGATATGGAAAATCTAGACCTCCAGATCGAACTTTCCCCAAAGATTTTTTTGAACGTGACGCTGTATGGGGATGTAATTTAATGAAAACTCTGGGCCATTCACAATTTTCATTGCTTGGTTGGAGTGATGGTGGCATAACGTCTTTGATTCTCGCTTCCAAATTTTCGGAAAACATTAGAAAAATGATCGTAGTTGGTGCCAACGCCTACGTTTTGCCTGATGAATTTAAAATGTATGAAAGTAAGTATTGTTTTCAATTTGATATTTGTAAATTTTCCTTAGGATATCTGATTGTTCACAATTGACATCAATATTAATTCAACTTATCTTTTGTAAAAATTGGGTAAAAACAAATTATTTTTAGAGATAAAAAATATAGACACTTGGTCAGCGCGAATGAAAGAACCTTTATTGGCTATATACGGTGAAGACTATTTTAGAAAAACCTGGGAAGCTTGGATAGAAACAATGGTAAAACTCTACGAGGAAAATAAAGGTGATATTTGCAAAGATCATGTTGCAAAGATAAAATGTCCCACTTTAATTGTACATGGAAAAAAGGATGTTATGGTTGATGAAGAACATCCAATTTATTTAAACAAGCATATTAAAAACTCACAGTGAGTATATATAGTCTATACTTAATAAAGTACCTTGAGTTTGAAAAAATCTAGAATGAATATACTTATTTTCAGAGTCAAAATCTTTGAGAAAGGAGCTCACAATCTGCACTTGAGATATCCTGAGGAATTTAATAAATTGGCAACAGAGTTCCTTATGGAAAAATCGAAGTTTTAAAAATAATATTTTTTTAAAGAATCTGAAACGAAACTAAAATGGAAATAAAATACTTTTAAAAGGTTTAAGGAAAAGACACATTATAGGTTTAAGTCTCTTTTATTTTAGGCGTTCATATAATTTTCATATCACTTTGTAGAACCCGAATAATTGCAAAAGAGATAGAAGTTCTCATATTTATATACAACTTTTATTGCTATTATTCCTTGATTTCAATATTGAGTACTCTAAGCAATTGATCGGTTAAATCTGAATTTTTTAAACGAAATAAGACAAGTCCCGGCGCAAATATACAATTTCTTCAATAATCAATCGTCAATCAATTCTCGCTTTTTACAAGACAACTAAAATTGTCAATATAAATATCTCCAAAATGAGAACCGTTTATGGAATGTTTTATAAATTACTTAATTGAATATTTACAATTAATCGAACCTGAAGAAAGTTAGAATTGGCACCAAATGTGATTAAAACTATTATTTGTCACTTGCACTCGAACGCACGGAACTTAAAAAGCGAGACGGTCTTTACAAATTGACAATCAAATTGATTTATCTTGATTAGTTATCCTGTTCTTGTTGAATTGTATGTAAATTAATAAAATTAAAAAAGACTGTTAGGTAATATAAATCTATTCGTGAGTTTAGTCTCTTTGCAATTTACGTAAATCTCAAACCCATCCTATTCTATCCCCTTCATTTTCCCATTTATCTTGTCTAATTGGCTCGATAAATTAGCTGCCCTAATTCAGTTCTGCAACGCCTGTGCACTAAGTAATAATAATGTGTCAAGAAAACCATCGCTTACAGATAAATTGGTTGAAACCTTGAAACTAGATCTACTAGAATTATTAGGTACAATGTTGTCTACAGTTACGCATCTCAAATCAGCTTCGAAGGCCCGCGAAGGTTACTCGCGTTCATTATCCATTTGCATACACTATTGTGCATATAAATACGTATCGACATTTATATTCAGTGCGTATACGTACTCATGCTTTGGACACTCGTCCAAACCTTAAAAGAAATATGGACAGTTTTCATTAAATCTCTAGTCGATATCAATTGCATCTGGATCATTATTCTTTCACGCTAAATAAATATTTACAGGGATATTTACATTTAACATGTACACTTTTAAAACTGATTTGCATTGGCTGTTTACCAACGAAACTCGCTAAATCCTTCTCACAATTTTTCATTTGAGATTCAATCTTCGGCTTCATATTCAACTCCTTAGGAATTCATCAAGTTTCGTTTTGAATTGCCTTCATTATTACATGAGAGAATTTAAATATTTGTTTTCGCAGCAATTACAATAATTTAGTTACAAATTATTATTTAATATAATATAATTATTATATAATAAATCTTTGATTAGAAGAAAAATAAAAACTTAAATGACTATTAAATTCTCTTCAACCCTAAGTTCTCGAGTGACGGATTTACATGGATCTTACTGTAGTTCTTAAAACATAAAGATGAAGTCGTAAATGGCAATAGTAAAAATCGCTGGGATAATTGCATATCCAAATTTTGTTCTAATTTTCTTGAATTTTTGTCAAAATTAGATACTATTAAGTAGTTATAACTGCCGAAATTAAAAAATACAACAATTTGTGCGTTTTACGCAGAATGAAAATAGAAGCAAGCGATTGCAACTAGTTAGGAGTAGAAAAGCGTTGGGACTCTAGACTATTTCCAGTCTAATGATTAATGAAAATGTGCAAGTTGAGTTTCTTTTGAAGAATATCCACTTGAACAAAGGCACGCTTGAAATAGGTAACGTTCTTTGAAAAAATATTGTCATTAAAAAATAAAAGTGGCTCACCCCCAGTCGTTCTCGCGTGTCACACAAAAACAACAATAAATACAAGCATCGCAAATATATGTCCTACGTCTATACAATGTACATTCAGAATTGAATTCTCCTTAATCTGAGTATCCGAAGCTACTACCGATTTCCCTGATTATAAAAGTTACGTGTGGACTAGCAAGTCCGCTTCCTTTCTGGTGACTTCCTCCGTTCAGTAGTATGCTTCCAATTTCAACTGACCGAGGATTATTTTTACGTCGTGAAAGGTGGGTCTCTTCTCTGGTTGCAAGTCCCAGGCCTGTTAAATCATTCATCTCTATTTTCTCATTCTAATCAGGAATTATTCTAAGAAAACTACAACTATATCCCACTTTTGTTTCACGCAATAAAATCATTTTATGATGTGTAAAAATTGAACTCTGAGGTAATTCCGCATGGGTTAAAGTTTAGCAAATTTGAATTGTAAAATTTTAAATTTTCAATAAAAAATAACAGTTATTTAAATTCAAACGTACCTGTTTCATGATCTCGTAGATTTCTGCCGGACATCCATCAGGTGCTTCCATTATGTTGCCCTCTTCCACGCTTTTCACAACGTCTGCCAATTGCTGAAATTATTTTCAGCATTATTGGCAAGGGCTCAAAAACAAACTTGTGGAATAGGAATCAACTTTCAAGGAATTTTTCTTAAGATACTCACTAATCTGGAATATGGTACACGGCCGAAAGAGTAAATTTCCCAGAGGAGAATTCCGAAGCTCCACATGTCAGACTTATTAGAAAATTTCTATAAATAAAAACAAGACAAGTATTATTTAATAAGGCTGCAGAAAGCTGCAGAATCACATTAAATTCTTATTTGGTTTTAAAAGAAAGAGAAAGGAATAAGTGTGCGAATTACGTTGTGCTTTAAAGCTTCGGGTGCAGTCCATTTTATGGGAAGCTTTCCACCATCAAGGCTAAAGTTTTCGTCTCGTGCCAAACCAAAGTCTGAGACTTTTGCAGTTCCATCTTCAGCTACGAGAACGTTTCTTGCAGCTAAGTCTCGGTGCACGACATGTCTAGATTCTAAGTATGCCATTCCAGCACATGTATCACTGAGAATAGAAAAATTTTTCGAATATATGACTTGCTTCGATGCTTTAAATTGAAACGATTTTTATAAAAAAAAAATCAGAAGAAAAGTGAAATATTCATCGTTTAACATTAAAGTAAGTTTCTTACAATGCAAAATTAATCTGATGCCTCTGGGTTATGTGCAACCTTCCTCTAGATCTGAGATAATCCACTAAGGATCCATTGCTCATATACTCTGTGACAAGGTACATATGTTGATTGTTAAAAACGAGACCAAGAAGCTTGACCAAATTGTCGTGAATCAAGGAGGTCATCAAACTCGCTTCAGCTAAAAATCTTTGTGCCGCTTCGCTGTTGTCCTTCAACTTCTTCACAGCGACTTTTTCGCCTTGATAATAACCAAGAAGAACGTCACCAAATTCTCCTTTCCCTATACACTCTCGCAGTTCCAATTCATCAGTTTGAATGACCCAGCCAGCTTGTACGAAGGCTTGTGGGTCGACGCAAAAGTCCTGCTTGCCCTGTTTTGGCAGCGATTTTGTTAATTGCGTACACAAACCGTCTGCGTCTAGCTCGTAATGCTCGACGAGGAGTGCCAGGTTCTCGAAGAACTCCTCGTCGTCTATTGTTAACTGATTGTTTTTATATTTCACTCGGTAATGTTGCACGCGCCCCTGATAACACACACAAAGCGTATAATCGCCTGGAAAATTCGTTGACTCCCGAACTAAGAACAGGCCGTCTTCTCTGGGCCGCAACAATGTTTCTGCCGTTTCTCTTGAAATCTTCCCGTGAAACCACCTGAAAAGAAAATACAAAATTGGGGATTAAAACAATTATCTCGTTTCAACAATCTTGAAAATTTCAACTACCGTCAACCGGGGTAATTATTATTCCTATCCAGTCCGCATTGGAATCAAATCCTTGAAATTCCCTAAAATCACTTAAAGTCTCAATGAAATCCCTTGAAATGCCTTTCAAAGTAATTTGAAGTATCTTAAAATTCCGAGCAACACCGGGTAAATTTTTGTTAGTAAATCAATAAAAATAAAATGTTTTTGGGGACTTTTTTTTGATATTCTTAATCCAGTAAATGTCAAAAATAAATAAATAAAAAAAGTTTGTCAGTCTAGACGTCGGAAACTTCAACCCAATTAAAAATTGTTTATATTTTATTCCACGACTTCTTCAGGTCATGTAGCCAGGTTTTGTAGCAACCTTGAACTCATTTTGTCCCAAAATTACCACGGTTATAACGGTGCAAGAGATTGTCAACTGATATACGTACGGCATAGCATTTAGCTTTACTTCATGCCTAGGGTTCAAAGGCAAGACATTGTTTCCAGCATGATTGCCAGCAAGATTGCCAGCGTTAGTGGAGTTGGAGGTGAGGATGACTGGTGCAGAAATAGCATTAATGTGTGAACTTAAATTTTTCGAAGTAATGTTCGTATGTGTTGCCATGATTGGAGATACTGGATGGGAAGGAATGTTGGAAGCAGTTAAGTTGGAAGAATTTGAATGTTGAGTCGTGTTATGTATCAGGGAATGAGAAGTTATGGTTGAAGGGATAGTGTGGTGATTTTGGTTGCCATCAAGTTTTGCTTGGCGGGCTGGTGCTGATACATTTGGGTAGACACCACCCGCATTGTGATACGTTGGCATTACTGCTGGCGCCAGGGTAGGCGATGATCTTCTGCAAACAAAAATATTATCGCACCATTAATACAATTGAATTATAAATGAATCTTTATAACATTTCCAACTTTAATGCAGACTCATTATTATTGACCTCATTTGGAAAATTAATTCATATCCTAAATCATTGAGTTCATACTACAATAGAATTGAATGCAACCTTCGCGTGGGAAGTGCACTTCGTTAAATCAGTGTGACACGACTTTTAGAAAATTAAGGCGCTAACTTAAGAAGCTATTGTTTTAATGCATATCCTCGCAATCAACGTCTTCGCGTCTACGTGTCTTGATCCACTCTTGGAAACTGTTTATATGCGAGAATATGTGCGAAAGAATGAGTCAGTCTCGCGTATTTTCACAGTCGTTATGAAATGATTAAATTATCTGGGTAAACATAACTTCTTCACCGTCACTCCGCCTTTTATTCCTTTTAATATGTACGAACAAAAAAAAAAATTTTTTAATATTTTTCCTCTGTTTTTTTATTTAACTTATCTATAATCAATCTGAAAACATCCCAATTAATTTATTTAAAAATTCATTATTTAAAAATGATTCAATTCTATAGTTCAGATTCCTTTTAAACTTGATTTTAAAATTGGGTTCTCGCTTGTTTAAAGTAGAGTGTATATTAGGATATGGCAGGAAACTCTGCGGACCTCAGTATCTATATGGTAATTGATTCTGACTTTGAAATTGAAACTTGAGAACTCAGAGAGGCATCAAAGGAAATTCAGTTCTAGAGAGTTGTTTTATAGTCAAAACTTCAAAGCAATAATTATTAACACATTTTGTGTTACAAATTCTTTCATTATTTCTAAATATAAAAGAGTTTAAATTAAAGAAAAAACAACAAATTTATTCTAGAAACAATTTATGAAGATATTTCTTGTTAGAATTGTTATATGTGTAATCTCAATTTTCCTCGAAAGTAAAATACAAGTCTCCTTTTTAATGAAATAACTGTGAAATGTTTTCTGATATGAAAAGAAATATTACAAGCAATAAGCAAGAGGACACTAGTAATGACGTTTTAAATATAGGTACGTTTGCATTAACATATAAATGACAAACGTAAACATTCTCGAGTACATTTCAAATATTTGTCAAACATTTTCTCGCGAGGGAAAAGAAATCAGCATAAGAGCTTTCGCACTAAGCTTCAGTGCCTTGAAATATCGTGCCTTTCTTCAATTTTGAAATATAAAGTCAAGAATTCTAATTTTCTCAAATTATAATTCCTTACAATTTTAATGCTTTTCAAATATGAATTTTAATTGACGAGTTTAATTACAGACTTCATTAATTTCAATTTATATTTATTTCTGATAGTTCTTCCTGTGGAGAGACTTTCGTCGATAATTTAATTTCGATACAAGATGCATTTGAACGAAGAGGCAAGATATCAGTAGTGAGAGCAAATATTGAATAATTCAAGTGGAGTTTATCCTTGGTAGGCGCCTGATGTGACGACAACGTTATGTCACGCAGAAGTGTACTATAGTTGCAGCCGGACATACTAATATCTGAATCCTCCTTATGCAATCTCGCCATGCCTGTCACTTTCCCGATATTTTTAAGTTGACATCCCAACCATCGTTATGTTCTGATTGAATCGCTGGAAGTTAATTCAAGCTAAATCAAGTTGAATCGATAGATACCAGGGCCACCAGAGGCTAGGGACTTGGACCAACCATCCAGCCAGTTCCAATACCATTTCGTTACTGGATGCATAAACTCAAAAGGTGAACCCTTTAAAATTATTTATCTTTATTATATATTTTTATTATGTATCTTTACTTCAGGATCGTAGTAATAACAAAATATAGATATCAAATAAAAATGATTAACTTCAATATCCAGACTCTTTTGCTATTTCCGAAATTTAAATATCATGTGGTTGAAGTTCTGAACATTGAAATGAACGAATTTTTGTGTTGATTGAATTTTAAACTAGAAACCGTGTTAACATATCGATTCATTTTCATTGCAAATAATTCTGTATGAAAGAAACTTGTAATGCCTGTTTTTATTTGGAGGTAGAACAATATTTTTGGATAAAATAGAATTAGGAAAAATCTTTTCGTTTATATTTTAACGTTCAAAACTTCTAGTAGGTACATTAAATATCTTCAATTTTCAAATGAAAAAAATTCGGAATTTTTCACGATTCATGAAGCAAATAAAATCCTTCAAGCTATTTGGGTCACGTTCAAGCAAAAAAGCCTGATCTAAATCGCGACATGTGCCAGTTTTCAAAGTTTCAAAGACGAAAGGCATAAAAAGGTGTCACAGAACGTTTCCCTATAAAAAGGAACCTAACACATTATTTAAAGAACTTTCAAAGCCTAAGGTTAAATTCCATTTTATATGACAACCCAGCCCTGACTTACCCTTCAATAAATTATTCAGTAAGTGCAACCCTTACATTCCATAGCAGTCACCGAAGACTTTTTTCTTCATTTACATATTTAATTTTTTTTTCTTCCTTATTTTGATATTATACTCATGATGATACCCGCATTATTTACGAAGATGTTCGTAACCGTATGATATTTTCTTCGTACTCGCGAAAAAATGAGAGGCCAACGTATCTACTTTGCTTACACCGAGCTTTACCCAAGGGACGTGGTTTGGATCCTAATTCAATGCTGCCATAATAAATATTCGTGGAACGAACATTTTTTAAGCTAAGAATTTGCAGGAATTTCTCTTATTATTAGAGGCAAATCTTTTTCTTATCCGAAATTCTAAAGGCTTTTTTTTAAATATCTTCAAAATTTCTACTTTTTATTTCAAATTCAAAGCCTTAATAAACTAAAAAGGTTTTTAAACTAATAGTTTTAAATGCACGCTTACAAACTTAAACCTAATGTAGCAATATTAAAATGGTGGGATTCTAATTTATCCCACACTAATATTCCTGGTCAAAACAAGCATTTAAACTGAAACCTTTCTTTAAATCAAATGTGATTCAATTTCACGAACCGATTTGGTCCATCAATCTTTTTTTTTCATCGTCTGGGGTGCTGTCACGTTTGGAAAATTGTTAATGAGAATCAACGGATGTTTCGCTTTTAGACGAACATTAGGGCTATATCGACTGGAAGCTGTAAGCGTATCATATAGATGACATCATTCGCTCAAGGTCAGCTAAAGGGGCACAAGATCAAAATGGAGTACAATATCCGTACAGTCCCAATAATATAAGCCATACTGTGAAATAAAAGGAATAAAATTCAGAGTAATTAATTACAAAATCGTTTCTAATAAATTAAACATTTTGGGACAAAATTCCATTTTCAGAGTTTTTTTTTCCAGATTAACCTTGCAGTGAAATTGCGTCGTATTTATGAATCACTACATTCTTTGAATTATTATACGATTATGAATTCAATTTTAAATTTAAATATTTCCAAATTATAATTAGATATTAGGTAATTTCTGATGGCAAGGATGCTCACAAAGATGAATTCAAATTCAAAATCAAAACGTTCATAATTGAACCAGCGTTTATAGCAATTTTTTGAGACATTTACAAATGTTTTGTACAAGATAGAGGATTTTAAATCGCTTTCTGGGCACAAAAGGCAAACGAAAAAAGAATTGAAGTGGATTTTTTTCTTCTTGCAAGACTCAATCTTAGAAAAAAAGATGTATTTTTTTTTTGCTTGGTAAGCTAACAGTACACGTAACGTGAGCGTTGCTGTATTCCACAATCTGCCGTTTTCCATCTGGCATCATGCAAAGAATAAACAGTAGGTGGGTACACGCACACACAGTTTTCATTCAATGGGTTCTCGCATCAGATTCCCGAATGAACTTCCGGAGTGTCCGAGAAACATCCTCTCCAGCGTAAAAGTAAACCAAAGTGGTCTTTTCCACATGTAAAATTCCAGATTGAAGAAGTCAGGTGTTATAGCGGTGGGAGTTTAAATTGACTCACCTACATAACAAATTTACTGTCCATCCTTCATGAGTCGATCTCTCCTGCAATAAAAAAAACAATTTTAAATTAACCCTTCATTCATATAATTATAATTGGTTTATATAACAAAACATATAATCATATTGTGAATTATTTTTAATTCTGTAAGTATTTTTGAAATTAGAAAAAATTCAAAACATTGTTTAATTTATAATTCCAGAAGTTGGCCTATAAATAATGTACCACGTGGCACTTTACAATGCCATTATACGATCAAACTACAAGTAGGTAGGAGCACTTTGGCATAATTTAGCGAAATTTAGTGACCACTAGAGTCTAGTGGTGGAAAGAAGTAGTAGAGAAGTGAGAGTTAAGATTAATTGCTTAGCAATTGTATTATAATTGCATCAAAAAGCTGAAACTTAGTATAAAATGAGATTTAGTTTAAATTAAATAATTATTGAGTCCAATATGATTCACATATTATCTTAAAATTATTCTTTATAATAACTAGTTTTTCAGAACTTAATTAAAAATATGAATTTTTAGCAAACTTTAAGCGCTCTTTAACTTAACAGGGTTCAGATCCCTGATAAGGAAACTCGTTCCGAGGTCAAATTAATCAGGAAAGAACGAAGCGTGTGAGAAAATTGTCCACTAGCGGAAATTGTACCGACTAGGAAGTAAAACGTTGAAGCATAAACATTTTACATTTGGAACTTTGCGACAAGAAAAAATCTTTTAATACGTTATATCCGCCTTGAAAATTTAAGGTTGAATTAAATTTAAATTAATATTAATAAAAAATTTTTATTTGAAACCTTTTCAATTTAAAAATGTTCAATCATTGTGACAATTTTCGTTTTTGAATAGCCGAAAGAAAAGCAATTAAAGTATCAAGGAGGATATGAAAAGGGAAATGCGAATTGAAACAATACCAATTATCATCAATTAGTATAATTTATTGACTTAGGCCGGAGACTCGTCTAAATAGATTGTATCATCTCGATTGAGAAACTGAATACGACTTAACACTGAAGAACGCTTGTTAATCAGAGGTCATTGAAAAAGCAAATTTGAAGAAGCAAATAAGTTGCGATGCGCTTCTTATCTTCTTAATATAGACAAGTAGTTATCATCTATCCTACGAGATCTCATTACAAGCAGTTGAGAGCGACAATTTAAAAAATTAAGTCTATTTTTTCCTTACAATCAACGGAAAGTTATAATTACTCAGAACGTCATCATACAGAAGGTACATTACACTTGGTGTGTTTATTATTTACACACAGCTTTCTGCTGTTTTCGCAGTAAAGAGAAACCGATCTTGACATGTCATTATATTCTTTTAGCTGACGATGGCTTATGCAAGTTTTATGTTCAAGGAAGAAATTGAGATGTTGGTTGAGACGAGAAGAAAAAAAAGTACATAAAGTAATAATAAATGATTTATCGAGGAGTCAGGAATTTTATCGGTATTCAAATTCATGCATTTTTTAGCCTCTTTAGGGCCAACAGCTCAATTACTCGATTTATTAAAAACATTACTCCTGGAAAAATGTAGAAGAAAGTTTATTACTCAGAGAAATTTAGTGAAGTCGTTTCCTGTAAAAGAAAAAATTATATACATATTTTAATTCGTTCCAGAACTTTTTCTTCCAAGAGATTATTAAAAATAAAAATTTATCTAATTATGGAATACCTACATTCTTGCAGGTTTGTTGATATTTTGTTTATCTTGAACGTTCAGTTTTGCTCGCTCAAGAGAATAATTAAAATAAATAATTTATGCAATTATGAAAAATATTTTTGTAGGCCTATCGGCATTTCCTTAAGTAAAAAATGAGGAATAATTCATTATAAAAAGTACTTCACATTTTGAATAACTTTTTCCATTTAAATTAATTTTAATACAGCGAGTTTATCTTTGCAACGAGAAATTATTTTGTCTTCAGATCGATTTTTTTGCTTTTCAGCTTTACTCCCTAGTACGAGTTTTACTCAGTATTTTAATTTGCTCAGGAAGCAATATTTCAAACGTCGAAAGCCATTTAAGCCTCTAAAAATGCAGTCTTATTTCTGGATATAGCCAGCGACTTGCCGAGAAGTCTCGAATCAAACCTTGGCATGAACTTTCTTAGCTCGCTTTAAATTTAGCGTGACGCTCTGAGCATGATAATAAGAAAAAAGCTTCCTTAATTACAAAAAGTCTTCCCACTTTAAACACTCTTAAATATCACTTCCAAAATAAAAATAAATGGTTCGAAATCACAATCTTAAATTATAAAAGCCTCTTTCATTCTCAATCAAGAAAGCTTTTTAAAAATTATGAATGGTTATTGGCTCTAGTATACTATAAACAAAATATTGTAAAATTTTAGAAACAAAAACAAGATGAAAAGTATATTTTTCAGATAATCTAGCTTACGTAATGAATTTAAAAAGTGAACAATTGTGATTTGCTCACAATATTAGTAAATTTCAATAAGAATATTTTTCGAATGAATTAAAAGTTATTATGAAACGAAAGTGACCTGTTTGTGGAGAATTAATTACCCCAAAAAAATAAATTCCCTGTCCAGATTGAACAATTGCACATTTTTTCGGCTCAAAAAATCGCAAAACAAAAAAAACAGCCTGTTGATTCTACTTTTGTTTATACTTTCGAAAAGAATTCGAATCAAGCGCGATAGAACTCAAATTGACATGTGTGTAACCCGTATGTGTGACACACACGTGCCTACTGTGTATGTAATTTTGACTGCAAGTTTCGAGGCATCGCCTCTTCTGGAAATAGTGAAAGTCGGGCAATTTCTCTCGCTTTTTAATCGTGAGGGTCAGTCACTGTCTAGGAAAATCATGACTTCTATGCCAACATTTGTAAATTTTTGCAATTTCACGTGCCCATTTAAACGACACCTGCGCCTCCGAAAAAAAAAATAAAAGCACCTGGGCACATTCCAGAAGCGTAAATAACATGCGTCAAGAATTTGACAGGATTTGAAAAACACGAAGGGCCCTAAAAAATATCTTCGCGGTTGTTTTTTACAGGACATGGGTCAGAAATAAGCTGCAATTTCATCGTGCAAAGCGAGACGTAGCGGTCATAATAATTTTAATCGCATTCCGAGCGGAATCGCGTCCGAAATTTGTTACTCACCCTGGTGATAGAGTACGTCGATTTCCGTCCTGAGAAATCACTGGAGAACTTGGAAATATCACTGTCACTTTGATATCAAACGAATTTGCACAGAAACGACACTAACGAAGACCGATTGACACAAACACAACACCTTTCGGAGTGTCACCGTGTGTCACACACATTTCGGGCGAGCGGCCATTTTGCATTTGCCTTGCGCTGCCGTAAAGGCGTGAACAAACCTGGAAATTCTTCCTTTCAGAAGCAGGGTAACCAACCTTTTATAGTCTTTTCGTACTTTTCGATGGAAATCTTCTCTTTTAAAACATATATCATCATAATGAGAATTAAATCTTTCATTATCATTCACGACAATTTCTTTATATTTTTTGCGCTACTAGGAAAAACTGCTTTTACATTTTAAAGTGGTAGCACTAGTGGCACCCCTGCTTTGAAAAGTGCGCAAAATTTGAAATTCGCTTCCAGGACTAAAAAATGCGATAAGTACATACATTATTTATTCTTTGATACAAAAAATATTTTTTCCGCAGGTGAAGTAATATATCTTAAAAACGTGAACATGCGTTGTGAAATCTGTGCTGAATAATAAATTCCATTCAAAAGTTGAACAATCAGATTATTTTGTTCTTAAAAAACAAATTATGACATAAATTGAGATAATTTAGAGAAATTACAGAAGACAATTGTATTATTTGACTGAAATATTCTTTAAATAACATTTATTTAAAATTTGGCGCCAAATTATCAACTGCCGGTACTGTCTGTTGTTTGTCTTTCGTTTTGCGCGGGTTCGGCTTGTTGGGCTTGTTTGCTGAAAAAAGTGCGTTCTATATAAAATTATTCCAATACAGCGTAATAAGGGCAATAAGATATAATTCACGTTTAAATTATACATAACAAGAGTGAATTAATGGTTGTCTAGTTCCTGAGCAAAAAAAAATGTCGAGGGTAAGTCATGCCATTCTATAAACTGTAGGAAAATAAAATTAAGTATTACCCTCTTTTTTTAAGGTTAAGTTGCATGCCTCTTTATTTTAGAAGAGAAATATTTAAAAATAGTTATAATTTATATTTAATTTATTTAAAGTTGTAGGAAATTAACTTCTTGTGATACCTAATATTGTCTTTTTCGACGCTTTTTTTTACAGGATATTAGATCGTATTTTATCACTTCAAAACCACAAGCGAGTAGCTCTTCATTAAGGAAAGCACCAGTAATTTCTTCAGATGAAGATGACGAGAAACCTTCTAAAACTTCCAAAAAAACAAAGGTTTTTTTACTTATAGATTTTTAAATCCATTTGTAACTTCCAACTTTTAAAGGAAAATTTCTTATACTTATTATAATTAGATTACAGATAAAAAACGTCGAAAGCATGCTTTATCAGATTCTGAAGATGAGGAAGTTGTCGTTAAGAAAATAAAAAATGAAATAAAGGAAAGCAAAAGCCCAGAAAACCACAAAATCATTAGTCCTTCTGAATTATTTGGTAAAGCACCTATAAAACGGGAAGTTGCCCCTAAAGTTGTCAAAAAATCAGTGGACTCTAAGGACAATAAAACAGAAGTAAAAAAATCAGGCAAATCCAAGAAAAAGAAGGAAGAAGTCAAAACAGTGAGTAGGAATTTCAATCGGTTCTTTAATGTTAATTTTATAGATTTTTACATCCTTTACTTAATTTTCAATTTTTCCAGGAAATTGGATTTCACGATGATGATCTGGATTCGAGTCTCATTGAATTAGATGAAACAGTAATCGAAAAAACTTTAGCTGCTGCTGAAGCAGAAAAACTTGCGGAAAAAAAAGCGAGTAATGGAGACCTGGAAAAAAGCAAAGAAACAGATAATCATTTGAAGGAAAAGGAACAAGTAAAACATGAACCGAAAACATCCACAGATTCATCACCAGAAAAGACAAAGCTGAAAAAGGAAGAAAAAAATTCCGATAATTCTCACAGTTCAAAAACCACAGGTGTGAAACGCAAGTCGAGTAAAAAACACAGCAAATTAGAAATCGACGAGAATGAAAAAGACACGAAGAAGGCGAAATTTAATGAATCAGCGGATATGTTCGAAGAGATCATTGAAAAGAAGAAGCAAAGCGCCGCTCTCTATCAACAATTTTTACATAGAGGTGGCGCCAGGAATCCTGGTTCCAAAGAAATTCCAGAGGGTGCTGATTTTTGTCTGGCAGGTTTAAGTTTCTTAGTGACCGGTGTCTTGGATTCTTTAGAAAGGGATGAGGCAGAAGAGTTGATAAAGAAATATGGTGGGCGAATTCTTCATTCAGTTTCTAGGAAAACTGATTACCTGATTCGAGGTGATGAACCTGGACCCGCTAAACTGGCCAAGGCTGAAAGTATGAAGATTCCGATAATATCGGAAGACGAATTATTAAATTTAATCCGTACTCGACCCGCTGGAAAAAGTAGTAGTATCAAACCAACACAAAGTAAACGTAAAGAAACTATTAGACCAAAATCGCCGGATCCAGAACCTATTCATTCAATTACGCCTCCTAAACAAGTTCTTCAATCTTTAGAAAAGACAAATGATTCAGAAAAGATTAAAGACTTGGAGAAGACCACCGATTTAAAGAAATCGCCTGAAAAATCTAAAAAGGAGATTAAAGTTGAAGTGAATATTTCAAAGGAAGAGACAACGAAATGTGTACAAAGTGCTTCGAAACAAAATGGTAATTCCTCCATGCCTGTCTCAGAATCACGAACTGAAGCTTTGGTAGAAAAATACAGACCGCAGACAATGAAACAATTGATTGGTCAACAGGGAGATAAAAGTAATGCGAAGAAACTTTTTAGTTGGCTAAGTAATTGGCACAAAAATCGAGGCCCTAATGTGAAACATTCAAAGCCAAGCCCTTGGGCGAAGAATGACGATGGTGCTTTCTTCAAAGCTGCTTTGCTTTCTGGTCCTCCAGGAATTGGTAAAACAACGACGGTTTATGTTGTTACTAAAGAACTCGGTTTTGATTTGCTAGAGTTCAATGCTTCTGATACGAGAAGTAAAAGGCTTTTGAAGGATGAAGTTACTGGGTTGCTGTCAAACACAACAGTAAAGGGTTACTTTACGAGTAAGTTATTTGTAGAAGTTCGAAAGGGTTTAGTTTTAAAAAGTTTAGAAGAGTATGCGTTATATTATATATTAGTATTAGTACTTATATTTCATTTCTGCAGGTGAAGGTGGTAAACCCGATAAACCTGCTAAGAAACACGTTTTGTTGATGGATGAAGTCGATGGAATGGCAGGAAACGAAGATCGTGGTGGTCTGCAAGAGCTGATTGCTTTGATTAAATCTACAGACATTCCGATTATTTGCGCTTGCAACGATAGAAATAATCCTAAAATGAGAACATTATCGAATTACACTTTCGACCTAAAGTTCCAAAAACCTAGGATAGAACAAATTAAAGTAAATATATTTAATTTATTCAGTAACTAAGTAGTAATACTATACAAGTATTAAAAGTGCTAAGAGTTGTCTTATTATTTTAGGGCGCAATGATGTCGTTGTGTTTCAAAGAAAACATAAAAATTAAACAAGAGGATCTGACTCGGTTGATAGAATCAACGAATCAGGATATTCGTCAAATTATAAACCACTTGGCTTTGCTTTGTGCAAACATCGAAAGTAAAAAGGATACAGAGGGCAATAGACTCGTAAACAAGGACTTAAAACTTGGGCCTTGGGATGTTATTCGGAAAGTTTTCTCTGCTGAGGAGCACAAGAAAATGAGCATACACGACAAAAGCGATCTATTTTTCCATGACTACAACATAGCTCCGTTATTCGTTCAGGAAAATTATCTCTCTGTAATTCCTCATGGGCCAAAGTATGCATTTTTAAATTCAGGAATTGCTTTTTGTTTTTAAGATTAGTAAGAAAAAAAGCTCGAAATATTGTATATATTTATATTTATTAAATAGATCTATTGATTTTTTTTTAGGAATGAGATTTTGGAAAAAGTTGCAAAAAGTGCTGATAGTTTGTGTATGGGAGATCTGGTCGAAAAAGCGATAAGACAAAATGGAGCTTGGTCTCTTTTACCAACTCAGGCAATGTTTTCGTCGGTTATTCCAGGATCTGTGATGTCTGGTAACATGAATAGTCAAATAAATTTTCCCTCTTGGCTTGGAAAAAACTCGAGGCGAAATAAAATGGACAGGTAAGTCATTAATAATAAATTGTTACATACTTTGACAAAATCCATGATAAAATATTCAGGTTTTAATTTGTTTATTTCGCCTTTGTGGTACTTGTTTTCTAGATTGCTACAGGAAATCACAGTTCATGCTCGTCTAACCACAGGAGCAAGCAAGGAAGCGATAAACTTGGATTATTTACCTCATTTAAGAAATGCTATCACGAGACCTTTAATTTCAGAAGATGTAGAAACTGCTGTCAACGTCATGAACCAATATCATTTTATGAGGTAATATTTATATATTTATTATCCTTCTCTTTTAAAATAATTGCAGGAAATGACAGGAAATTTTTAGAAACCGTAAATAACTTTTTTTCCGTTTATTCCTTTCGGTGTATACTGGCATAATATTTACAATTTTTTTTTCTTGTTTTCTAGGGAAGATTTAGACTCTATTGTGGAAGTATCCCTGTGGCCTGGAGACCGCGACCCGATGAAGGTGATCGAGACTAAGGTGAATAAAATATTTTTTCTTCATCTTTCGGTTTTGTCTTGAAAATAGAGATTTATATAAAACTAACAAAAAGCTTGCCATACATTTATAGGTGAAATCAGCTTTCACGAGAGCATATAACAAGAATGCTGCAAATGCTCCATACGCAATGACAACTACCGTGAGTAAAAAGAAGAAAGGCGGAGCTTCGCAGGACGAAGAACTTGAAGGTTTAGAGGATGGAGATGATATTGATGATTCAGAAGAGGACGATGACATCGATATTGAAAAAATGGTGAAGGTATGACCAATTAAATTACATCCATAAACTTGTAATTATTTATTAATTTATTTTTAATCAATCATAATTTTAAAGACGAAAAAACCTTCGGCCAGTAAAAAAGCTTCTTCCAAGGATGAAGAAAAAGCCTCGACAAGTAAAAAAGCTAGTTCTTCGAAGGACGAAGACAAACTCAAACGAGGGAAAGGGCGTGCAAAATCAAAAAAAGAATCTCTATAAAGGTTAACAGGAAGCCATTATGTTTGTATTGCTTAAAAATTTACTTGCGTCTCAACATATAGAACCGTGATACATGTAGTACTAAATTTACGCAATAGTTCTCAAAGTTTCAGTGTTGATTAAGGGTTTAAATATTTGATGAATTATTTGAACAATAGCATTATTTCGCATCGTTTAAATTTAAGTACAAAATATGATCTTAATTGTATAAATATAAAAATCCTTGTATTTTTTTAAATATAAATTGACCTTTTCATAATTTTTTACAGTATGAGATTATTTAATCACTTTTCTTAACTTTCTTTCCATCGTTATGTGGGAAAATACGCACGGAAAAAAGTAAATAGTTAAATTTACTCGCTGGCACAATGACGCGGCGACTCGTACGCATTTTTCCTGGAATTAGTTAATTTTTATAACTTAGACTAATTTCTGAAGGTCAAATAGTCAACTCGACTGTATTGTGCAGTAAAATTTATTAAATGCCAGGAAACAAGCGTCCGAGAAGAATTTTACGTTCTACGAAAAGTGCAAATTTATTTTCGCGAGAATGTTCAGACAAAAAAGGAAGAAAGCATTGGTTTTCATTCTTATTTTTCATGAAATAATTATACATAATTTGGATTCGTTTACAACATATATTTATCAACAGTTTGTCTACGTGCTTACCAACTTTGAATTTGTTAACCGTTTTATCATATAATAATTCGTTTATCAATTCTGCTGTAAAAAATAGTGTCAGAAATCGTTATACACGAATTAATATTAAAAAATTCTACAAAAGTATTAAATTTTCTACGGAAAAAAAATTAAAAATACATATTTTGAGACATCTGTAGTGTTTATAAAATAAATTAACATTCTTCTTTGGTTTATAAAAAAAAGTCATTTTGGGTTCAAGAATTTTTTGTGGGTGTGTCATTATTTAACTTTGAAACAAAGTAATTTTTTATGTTTTAATTTAAAATGATTCTATTTTCAGCGCACAAGATTCAAAAATTTTTTATTCCAATTGCTTGAAATTTTTCAAATTTCGCACCAATATGCATAGAAGTATGAACCGGAAATCAAAGAAACAACTGGCAGCAACTGGAATTGGCAAATAGAAATTCGGAACGTGTGAATTGGACAACCATGGCCGGAATGAAACATGGCCGCTGTCATAAGCCGTCGTAATCGATGGAAGTGCCATCTGACGTGGCAGTAAACAAAAATCCTTGTTGCTGCGGTCCAGCCAATATTTTTCGCTAATTTGTGATATCTGCTTTTATTATATTATCGTTTTTGTCTTCGGTTTTATGGTAATTTAAGACTTTAGGGCTATTTCTGGTGGTTTTCATGGAGTGCTGTCTTCCTTCTTGGAGTTCCGCAGATTCGCGTATTTTGTAAGGGTAAACCGCGTTTGGCAGTCAAACCACGACGTCCCGGATTTTCCGGGAACCGGACGCTGAATCACGTTTCAATTATCGGATAAAAATGCGACAAATTCATCTTCTTCTAGGCATCCTGGCCATTGGCCTTCTTCCACTCGCATGCACCGATGAGCATAATCACATTGTAAGTGTCAAATGTCAAATGTCGCATCTCTCTCTTTTGACCGCATTTTCTATAAATTTTTACCTTCTATCACTTCTTTCTATTTTTATCATAAAAAATGTCACCCACGTTTAAAATGATTTTTTTATTTCATGGCTATTAATCTTGGCAGTTGGGACTACGTATATTCAGTTTTTTTCATTTTGACAAATCACTTTTTTGATTCTCTAGGATATCTGGTTATAAAAATAGTAAAATCATCTGTCTTTAGTTTACTATTGATTTATTGTTTACATTATGAGGAAAACGTATGTGAAAAAAAAGTCACTGAAAATTATACATACTGTAGCTGTATTGAATTATAAATACTCAGTCATCTGATGAATAAAAATATTTAAAATGCAGAGGAACTTGTTTTTAAGGAATACTGTTTCAATCATGTACCTATTTGCAAAATCCATTTTGTAATACGTTGTCGAAAATTATGTTTATTTTTATCTGCAGAATGCTTGTGCAGAACTGAAATCAATATCGAAAAAGCATATTTTTAGGAAATAAACATACTTAGTTGATTAATAATAATTAATTATATGATATGTAAACTAATCAAATAAAATAAATAAATTTAAGTAATTCAAGTGAGAAACAATTTCTTTTTGTAGTATGAAGATAACGACGAAGTAGTATTATGGATGAGTACAATTGGACCGTATCACAATCGGCAAGAGACGTATTCCTACTTCTCTTTGCCTTTTTGCAAAGGTACAAAAGAAGTTATCAATCACTATCACGAAACTCTTTCAGAAGCCTTGCAGGGTATCGAATTGAAGTTTAGTGGACTAGAAATCGAATTCAAAGGTATAAATAAAAAATAACTATCCTTTAAACTTTTTGAATCAAGTAAAACTTATGTGCAGCGTCCTAAGCCTTTATGAAATTTCTAGCTGATATCTCGAAAACTGAATACTGCGAGGTGATTTTGAACGAAGAGAGTCAAAAGCTTTTCATATATGCTGTGAAGAATCAGTATTGGTACCAAATGTACATTGACAACTTACCAATATGGGGTAAGCATAAACCAAAATTAAAATGATCCATGCTTGCGATTTTTTGCTCTAGATACTTATTCGTTTTACTCTGGCGCTTGTTTTAATAGGAGTAGTTGGGGAACAAGAAGAGAAAGACGGAGTAGTTTCATACTATATTTTCACGCACAAAAAGTTCGACATTGGGTACAATGGTAAACAAATCGTGGATGTTAATTTAACGACTGATAACAAGGTGAAATTGACACCTGGTGCGCATATTGCATTCACCTATGAAGTTAATTGGAAAAGGAGTAGCACTAAGTACGAGGACAGATTCGACAAGTACCTGGATCCCAACTTCTTTCAACACAGAGTAAGATGATTAATTGAAGATAATTGAATTGAAAAAGCGAAAAGAAAAGTAGACAATATCATCAATTTTTGATCGTTAAGAATATTTTAATCTCAGCAATTTTAACAATTTTAAAGAATGCTATTAATTTAATTACAGATCCATTGGTTTAGCATCTTCAACAGTTTCATGATGGTGATTTTCCTCGTGGGACTCGTATCTATGATTTTGATGCGGACTCTGAGAAAAGATTATGCGAGATACAGCAAAGATGAGGAAATGGATGACATGGAAAGGGATTTGGGTGATGAGTATGGATGGAAGCAAGTTCACGGAGACGTCTTCCGACCTGCGAGTCATCCTATGTTGTTCTCGGCTTTTATTGGAGCTGGTTATCAGGTAGTACAACTAATAGTTCATATTTTGGTGTGTCGAACAGTGGAGTTCTTTGATTCCCAAAATCCTTCTAATATCACCCACCTTTTTATTTCAGATAACAGTCGTGGTCTTCAGCGTGATAATTTTTGCCATTCTCGGAGAACTCTACACAGAACGAGGTTCCATGTTATCCACTGCGATATTTGTTTACGCAGCAACATCACCTATAAATGGCTACGCTGGAGGTGGTTTATACGCGAGGATGGGAGGTAGAATCTGGATCAAGCAGATGCTGCTTAGCGCTTTCATGATGCCTGTTTTGGTCTGCGGGACAGCCTTTTTCATTAACTTCATCGCCATGTACTATCACGCGAGTCGAGCGATTCCTTTCGGATCCATGGTAGCGGTCACCTGCATTTGTATATTCGTAATTCTTCCACTCACTTTAGTGGGGACAATTCTGGGAAGAAATCTTGCTGGAACACCCGACGCACCATGCAGAGTGAACGCAGTGCCGAGACCAATCCCAGAAAAGAAGTGGTTCATGGAACCTCTAGTAATCATTTTGCTTGGAGGAATTTTGCCGTTTGGTTCAATTTTTATCGAAATGTAAGTCAAACATGCGATTATACAGTTCGCAAAAAAATATTTTCCCTATTTATGTTTTAAGATTGAATTTAAGAATTCGTGTTTTAATTTGTTTTCAGGTACTTCATCTTCACGTCGTTTTGGGCGTATAAGATTTACTACGTTTATGGCTTTATGCTGTTAGTATTCATCATTCTTATGATCGTTACAGTTTGCGTTACAATCGTCTGCACTTACTTCTTGCTCAATGCCGAGGACTACAGATGGTAATAATTTTTGTTAATACAACAAGACAACCTAATTCTATCTAATAGAACAATTGGTTGGAATATTTCATTTAATAAATTAATTAATTTTCAGGCAATGGACGAGTTTTCTAGCAGCCGCTTCCACATCGGGATACGTATATCTCTATTCGTTTTATTATTTCTTCTTTAAAACGAAGTGAGTAAAATAGATGGATATAATAGATTCATTCATCTAGTAGAATAGAGAAACTTTCATTATGAAAGTTTGAATTTAATCTTAAATTCACAGTGATTAACAGAATCGTTTCTAACATGGCTAATTTTATTTCAGGATGTATGGGCTCTTCCAAACAGCTTTTTACTTTGGATACATGGCCCTTTTCAGTTTGGCCTTAGGCATTATGTGTGGTACCGTGGGCTACATTGGTACCAACGCTTTCGTCCGCACGATATACTCGACCGTTAAAATAGACTAAGCGTTAATTTCGATCAAGGTGTGAAGATTTACACATTGATTAAACGATACTTATCGCGCAAAACCATCGTTACATTTCGAATCTATCTTTCGAGACGGTTCGATCCTAATCACAATACCCTCCAGGATCGAATGAGGTTTTTGATGCGCGACATACGTATTTTGGTGTGTTGTTAACGACGTTCAGTTCAACAAATTTTGTCCTAATAAAAGGAAATGATTTGATTTCCTAATGGATTTTCTTACAAGATTTGCAATCAACGTTCATCAGTAATCTACCTAGTCAATCGTGTGCAAAAGAACCACGCCTGGGGGTTGATGCGTCGTTAGAACGTACTGAAATATTAGTATAAGCGAGTATCATTCAAGATGTACAGTGTTTAATACTTTAGTGATCCATAAGATTTCGATAAAGTTAATCATTAGGAAACCCATTTATAAAGGAAGGATGCGTATTCACGAATTTTGAAACTCCTTGATACAGTTCGAAGAAGGAACGAGCTTTTTAAAAATGTGGTCGCGCGAAATATGAATTCTATATATGTAAAATCGATTTTGTGTGTCACGTAGAACCGCGTTGATTTACTTAACATTTCAATCGTTGCCTCGTTTGTGAACTGTGCTCCTGGTCATGATTGATATATAGAAGCCAGTGAAATGACGAAGATCCGCATATTGATCAGTATCGAGTGCGAGTATTGAGAAGGTTATACTATTTATGATTATTGTCAAGCCAGATAAGAAGAACAGTATAATAAATAATTTATTACAAAAAACGACTGTAATATATTGTTTTCTTTTCTCGTGAATTTTATTTTACTTCATTAAAAGAACTACATCATTTTTAACGAAATATCCTTACTGTAATCGTATTTTTTAATAAAGATCATTTATTTTAAAAAGTTACCAGCTACATTTTCTTATTTTAATTGACGAATTTAAATTACCTAAACATTTAATCTTTTCATTCGGAAGTTTCCCTTGTGTCAAATGCAATGGTCGATTAAATTTATATTTCCCGCAAAAGCAGACAGCGCACTTTTTAGTCAAATGAATATCTCAATACAATAAAAAATTAAAATAGCCATAATTCTAAACAAACATGTTATACTTTATTAAATTACACCGAAAATTAAGTTTAAGAACTTGAATTTATGAAACTTCAATTTCGGAATTATAAGATAAACGAGAAAGAAATTTTGTCGTGAATTTGAGATTGACGGTGCTAGAATGGTTGGCACGTGGTAGATGATGTCAACGAATCGAGTGTGGCCAGTTCAGTTTGGTTTGTTTACGACGGTTTTGATAAGTGCCACGAGTGCCAGGTGGCCGCGTTGTAACTGCGACGGCGCATTGCGGTCAATTACGTTCATTTTGGTTGACGTGAGCGGAAGAAGGAAAGCCAGCAACTGGAATTTTCTTCGATGCGATCAAGACGTGAAACTTCGTCCTCCGCTGACTCCTGACATATCGGATTGCTCCTGTCAGTATCTTGTCATCTGGTGCTCTAATTAACGATCTCTACTCACATTCCTCAAGAAATTATGGCTCCAAAACAGAGAATGCGCATCGCCAATGAAAAAGCAACTAAAAACATCACGCAAAGAGGGAACGTTCCAAAATCTTCGGTGAGTGCATCGTTTTTCATCGTTTTCATCTCTTTTCAAGTTGACATTTCTCTAAACAGCTGTTCATCATTTCAATTAACAGGTCAAATTTATTGCGATTCTTTACAGATAATGATTGTTCGCCTCAGATTTGTATCTGCAGTACAATTTAGTTTTTATCTCGTCGGCTTTTTTAGGTTATAATCCGCAACATCTGGAATGCTCGGTGTACTTCAAAAATTAATTTCGTGTCGGTTTTTGAGTGAATCCATATGGAATTTTATGGATAGGCCTAAAAAATTCTCTGATTTTTGAATTCATAAAAGTACAGTAAAAAAAAATAGATTTTGTAGCTTTGATGAGAAATTATTTTAAGCGATTCTATAAGCATTTGTAAATTTGGGTATTGTATATATATTCAATTTTTCATTTAATTTATATATTTTCTCAAAAATTAGACACAGAACACTTTTCTTTTTTTCCTCTGATAGGGAATTTTACATTTTTTTCAAAATTTATAGAGAGAATATAAATTTTATATATGATCGTAATTTTTTATAATTTTTTCTTATTAATTGGTGAATAAAATCTAAATAAATTGTGTTTTTTGTAGAAGGTGCAGGATGAATCGAGTCCTGTAGGACCCTGGCTCTTGGCACTTTTTATTTTCGTGGTGTGTGGTTCTGGTGAGTAGAATAAATTCTTTGTACTGTTTATATTAAATATTGTTTATTTTTTGTCTCGTACTTAAGGGCATCTGATACTTTACCATAAGAGTAATTTATTTTCCGCAACTTTACGCTTGCAATAATAAATATTTTTTGCTAAAACTAGG
>JAUESH010000043.1:9870123-9885439 GCA_032275165.1 Synergus magnus | reverse complement strand
TTGCGGTATCCACGAGACCGTATACAACTCCATCATGAAGTGCGACGTCGACATCCGTAAGGACTTGTACGCCAACACCGTCCTCTCCGGAGGTACCACCATGTACCCAGGTATTGCTGATCGTATGCAGAAGGAAATCACCGCTCTCGCTCCATCAACCATCAAGATCAAGATCATCGCACCACCTGAGAGGAAATACTCCGTCTGGATCGGAGGTTCCATCCTTGCCTCCTTGTCCACCTTCCAACAGATGTGGATCTCCAAGCAGGAATACGACGAATCAGGTCCTGGAATCGTCCACCGCAAGTGCTTCTAAGTCACAGACCTATCACACATCGACACACGCTCACCATCTTCATCAGCGTCATCTCCGTCATCTACATCCACGAGTTTCGTCGGCTGGACCAGGCTACTCCGTCGCTCTTTTCGTTTACCAGCGCGCGAGGACGTCGCGCTTTCAAGGAATATACCAATGGAGAAGCTCAGAGAGCTCGAGAGTGGAAAAGACATCATCAAGATGTCTTTTTTACTGTCGCTGCTACCTAGAAAGAAACTACTCAAGTGCTTTTATACACACATTTATCAGACTGTATTGTACTTTGTAGTTTATACAACACGACTGTTTGTTATCTTAACGTTAATTAATTTATTGCTAGTCCTCGCTCTGTACGCGCGTACTCGTGTACGATTGTACACACGGCTGTTTGTGAACGCGCCCTTTTCTAGATCCAGAACCTCACCTCTGAGATTTTTGTTGACTGCAATATCATGATTTGCTAAAGGATGAAGAATACAGAAGATAAATGTGAGAGGGAGGTTTCTATCGCAAACCATCAGCCTCGCTGGCTCATATTGCTGCCTAGCGATCACATCATTCTTACATCATCCTATATATAATAACTTGTATAAATAACGATAATGATATAATAAAGACAAATTATATATGTAACTCCTCTTTCTATCCTTTCCTCTTCAATATAAAAAACAGTTTAAATCTTAAAATAAAATTTAATTTTTTTTATTTCTAAACTACTGCCATGCAAATGATAAGACATAGAGCCGTAGAGTAAAAGCACCAATTATTGGCAGCCCCTTTTAATTTGCTTTAACCAACAGGAAAATGCAAATTTTGATCTTATTTTGAACATATGATAGTATCTCGAATAGACTACGTTAAATATTTGCATTTTCCTATTGTTTTAAACAAATCAGAGAGGGGTGTCAATAATAGGTGAAGGTGCCAACAATTGGTGCTCTTACTCTATTTGAATTCAAAAAAGTGTGAAAATTCTGGTTAAATATGCCTTCACTATTTTTTCTGATTATTTAATCAGAATTTCTAGTTAAAACAATTAGAATGAGTGTGTATTGAATGAATTAATTTTTGAGTTTGTAGTTCGGGTGTCACCTGGCACTTTTTCATATCTGAAATAAGATTCATAAAAGCTCTTTTTTCTAGCTAAGTTCATAACATTACGTATATCACATTGCAAAACGAATGTTTATTAATCTATAGAAAGAAGAGCTTTAACAAATTTTATTTCAGATACGAAAAAAACATTTCGTTACATTAGATAATCCGTTCCCGCAGAACAGCATTTTTGATGAAATTACCCAAGGAGAGAAAATAGTATTGTCGACAGACCAAAAAAAATTTTAATATCTTGAAATCAACAAAACATTTAGATGAGTTCGGGAATATATATATGTACTTACAATAGCCACTTGTTGTTTAGAATGATTTAGAAGACTAGACTAAAATAGCCACAGAACTGTCACTCATCACTGACAGCTGTGCACTGACGCCATTTTATGTTCCGATTAATTTCGATATATCGCTGTTCGATATATTTTGAATTTCCGATATATATTTCATATATTTATTAGGTAAAGTTATTGCATGAAAGCTATTCTCAATTCTCAATATCTCTCTTCCAGCTATACTGATGTTTTCATCGACTATATGATATCGCTAGAACAGGAAACCAAACCAAACATTTTTTTTTCGTGATGTACATAGGTATCTTTTTTGCGAAAATTTTTTTTTTTACTTTTGAGCTTATAATGTATTATTATAACGTAATAATAGGAAGGAAACAGACGTAATTCATGTTTTGCTGATGAAAACGTCATATATG
Source organism: Synergus magnus (assembly GCA_032275165.1). Classification (NCBI taxonomy): domain Eukaryota; kingdom Metazoa; phylum Arthropoda; class Insecta; order Hymenoptera; family Cynipidae; genus Synergus; species Synergus magnus. The sequence continues at coordinate 9,883,301 of JAUESH010000043.1, read as the reverse complement.
CTGAAAGTTTGGCTCTCAGCCATCTCTTCCTGATTTTATCGTTGCTATCAGAGGTAATATTTTAAAATTGTCTGTCATTTATTCAGTGGCGGATTTACATAAGGGCACATGGGGCACGTGCCCTGGGGCCCCCACATTTTTCCTTCCTACTACCACTATCGAATTAGATCGTATATTTTCGGACACTCAAAAAATGCAATTACTAAATTTCAAAACTGATTTATTATGTGAAACATTTACGTGAAATCAAAATTTGTAATTTTGAGAGACTTTAAATATTAAATCATTTTCATAATGAAGTAAAAATATTTTAAATTTCTTTCTAATTAGAAATTCAGCTAATTCTAAAAAATTCTAAAAATTATTTCCAGAAACTGATCGAAACAGGCAGTCTATACTTAAAATCGAGGATCCCTCCAGAAAAGAAATTTTAGAACAAGTTTCATCTGGTAAGTTTCGTAAAATCCAGTGCCCCTTAATTTCCATCGAAGGGAGGAAAGAATGTAACCCAAAACTAAAACTAAAACGATCATCGCAAGTGAGAAGCAAAGTAAAAATAAGAAAAAGTAAAAATAGAATTGCCTCTCACGAAGATCACACCATATGGTGAAGCAAAACGATGCAACATCCCTTCTCTTTATCTCATTCATCTCGATATATCTTCCTCCATATTTTGGCGTTTTAGAGCTACATTATCTATTTGAAGAAATATTTTGAAAATCGTGACAGAGAATAGAAATGTGTTTATAGAGCGAAAAAGAATTTAGTTTGAATGATTTTTCCTTAAAACGAGGAATTCGAAATCGAATCAAAAATCATTTAGATTAAATAAATCTTCATTTACAAAAAAAAAAAAGTATTAAAATCGTACATTTTTTCGCTTTGTATGCATTTTTCTATTTAAAAAGTGAATTGCCCTACAAAGTGAAATATATCTAATTATGAAACTCGTTGAGTAAATTGAAGAAATCGAATTTTGAGATTAGAACTTGAATCCAAAACTCTTAAGTTTTAAGAGAGATGAAGACTTAAAGATGGGACGAAGTGTAACATCTGTGGTCGTGGACCCCTGCTGTGCCTAGCCTTACAAGGCCCCTTGTAGCGGGTTGAACTTACGCTTCTTCTCCGGATAATCTAAAATTAAACTCATACAACGTGGTCAGCGCGTTGCACCGACAGTACAAGCAAAGATAGAAACAAGAATATGGTCTCGTTTCTGCCGTTTGTGCCTATCTATTTTCCCTTGGAATCGTGTTGAAAATTGATCTATTGTTACTCTGTAACTATAGCAACCTAGTTACTAAGTAACTTTTCCCTTCGAGCATTTGAAACCTGTCTCATTTTTCTGCGTAATAAAAATGAGTATTTTAAAAGAACGAGTTGATTATAAATATCTGGAAGAAGAATTGTATCAAGCTCTAAGAGACGATGAACTATATCAACTACAAAATGACGCAAAAATTAGAGCAGTTGAACAAAGAGTACCAACTTATAATCATTTTCGAGAAATGGTGAAGGAAAAATCTGCTCATTTTATTTGAGTTCAGTTGTCAGTTTATATTTTCATTGAAAATTAACGAAATTTTGTATATTTTCATAGGTGAATGGTGCACACTTGAAACCGTTGGAAAAAGATGATATTAAGAATAGCATTCCAATACCAAAGAACAGTTTCGCGAATCGACCACAAGATTGGAGATTAAACTCTATAATCGTAAAAAATACTGAACCAGAAAGATCGCTTTCCAAAAGTGATAAAACGATTGAAAAATCTATTCCAAAGGATACAAAAGAATTTATGAATTCGTGGAGAAAAATAGTGGACCCTAATTCAAAATTTGAATATTTAATCCATACGAGGTATTAATGTTTTTTAAGGGCATGTGATACTATGGTAATTACCACATGTCCTTAAAACAATATTTAATATTAAAACCTAAAAAAATAATTGTATTGAAAAATTTACTTCAGGAATGTAATTAATACAAAAAATGTACTTTTGAAAAAAATTCCAGAACGCATTTGGGAAAAAGAATTTTTCTTAGTGAAGTACCCAGCGAATTTTTGGAAGAAGTGATTGAGTTGTGCTTCAGCCAATTATCAACTGAGAAAATTAAAGATATGATCGATCTGTTCATTGTGTTAAGTCGGTGCAATAGGTTTCAATTAACTTTAATTTTTTTAAGACAAGAAAATAAAATAATTTTCAAGCAATTGCTTGAAGCATTAATTTTTGCAAAAAGTATGGAATGTGAAGAATTGAAAGCGAAATATGACATTATTTTGAAATAATTATTAATTTCCATTTTAATTCTACAATAGTTTTCTACTCAGATTCGTGTTGACGTGAAAATAAAATTTTCAAAAATTCATCTCAAAAAATACTCTAAAGAATTTCTTCAAATTTGTACTTGAGGCCAGTAAAAATATAAAATCAAAGTTCACGTAATAATTATGTAAAGGTGTATTCAAAGAAGCAAATATTATTTTGTGCATTCTTTTATTTGCACAAAAGAAGTTGTAAATTTGTATAAGATTCCAAACGTAGAAATGCTTACAAGTGTTATACATCACGTGAAATGTGATACGTCGTATGGGAAGAAATGTCTTTCCATGAATCAATTAAATAATAAACACAAAACATCTGAAATAATTGTACAACCATTGAGAAGACGCTTCAGATTTTGAAATCTGGAAAAAAAATTCATATACTTAAGAAACTTTTATAATAAAAAATGAAGAATTAGTCTTTCAACAAAAATTGAAGATATTAATCGGATAATTATGCTGTACGGCACCTTTAGACCAAAAATAAGATTTTATAAAAAAAAAATATATATATATATAGAATATACAAGTCACGCATCCATTTAGTTAGTGTCAAAAAGGTAACATAGAAAATAATGTTTTATTTAATATTTAAAAATCATAATACTTCTACATGCTTCTACATGTGATAATGCTTATTTCATTTATTATTCTTCAATAAGTTGACAAAATGTGCCATACAGCGACAGAACTGCCAACAATATTCGCCTATTACTTATCTTCAATTCTTTGAAAATAGTAACCTTTTACATTTAATATTTTAACAGAAATTTATCTCGCCTTCCTCAATGAAATAATATTTGAGATGACATTGATGTGACTATTTGTGGATGGCATATTCAATTACTCTATTCGAAAACTAGGCCGTATGTTGCTCTATTGCATTTTATAAAATTTTTCTCGAGAATTGCGTAAATTATATTGGAAGTTTGCGTGAATTCCAAGCTCTAAAATTATTACAATGTTTCTCTTATTAATCCAATACAGAAGATGAAGTTGACAGAGGCACATTTTTCAACCAAATCAAAGGAAATTGCAGCTCAAGCCGACCAATAGATATCATTTTACAAATAGAGTAATATGCACCGCCGACCGCAGATAGAGACACATTAAATAGAGGCATCGTTATAAAGTTTGAATTGTTTAAAGTTGAAAAGAAAAATGGATCAAATGACCTCCCTCCAGCAGCAATTACATTGGCAACACTCGAGGAGAAAAATTAAACTTATTTCTGGGTTTTAACTGCGCTAAAATGTTTTTTTTTTTTTTTTTAATCGTGTGACTATCACTAATCCAGTCCACTTAACAACTCTCGCGCCCACTTTCTACAAATACTACTCAGTTCTGTTTCCTTTTACGAATCTCAGAACCTGTAGTTACGCACTAACTTCAACTCTTATTCTCGTGCACGTTATAAAAAAAATTACGGCACGTGGCGATTGATCCCAGTTGAATTAATTTTTGACAATATCATAGATGATACCTAACTTTATAAGTGCTTAAATAGCTGATTGATTATAAATGAATTCAGAATAATTATGAAATTCTGCAAATAATTAATTAATACATGAATCCTTTTCTTGTCACTAATAAATTAAAACTAGAATCAATCACCATTGGACCCTAATTTGCGAAATGAGAATTAACAGTGATACAGTTTAAAAGTAACAATGTTTTGTAAATAAAAGATCGTACTGGAAATTTATGATCTTGTTTGAATGGAAAAAAATCCCTAGAACGCGTAAACCTAGTTCGATTACAAACTGTACTCTCATCGAAGTCAATGATTTTTAAAGCTAATTTATATTAGCATTGCGCTTTGTTTCTTTATATAATACAAATTCACTGAGAAGCTGTTCAGTATCTTTTAGAAATTTTCTTTTTTTTTTTTTCAAACATGAACAAGATTTTACAGTACAATCATGAATTTTCTAAATTTTGTCACTTTTGAACCACCCTAATGTGAATATCTTAAATCAAAATTGTTTGCTCGCTTATACGCACAGCCACGCTTGCTTAAATCGAAACTGATTCGCCTGCAATATTCTATACCTATATTCCACATACAAAGTCTATAACGTTAAATTTCACAAAAGAATTGTACCTACAATACTTTGTTAATGACGTACATGATATTAACAGGACAAGGGACAGTAATCTTCAAGACTTTGAAACGGTTTTCTTTAAATTTCACGAGCTAAATTTTTTAAATGCAGATTTAATTTCCAAGTTGGACATAATTAGAAAAACTCCTTCCTTGAGTTCAACTTTACTAGCAATCATTTAAGTCCCGAAATGAACTGAAAATCTGTCGAAAAGTATAAAAATTCCGAATCCTAAGTATAAATCTTTACAAGAGTGAACCGGGTGCGTGTAAAAATCACAGGATTAAATTTCTTATTTTAAAAAAGAACACTGACGTGTATTTCAAATTCATTGACACTCATCGTCTCCTTCATGTGTAACTTACACATCCATGAGTTAATTTCGATTTCTTACCTAAAATATAAGTACGCATCCTATCTCATAATAATTTGGTATCGCCGAATTTTCTTTTTACAATGAATAGAATATCTCAATAATAAATAGTTTTTTTTTACGACATAGAAATAACAATTTTATAATAAGAGACTATTTTTTTTGTGCACGCATGCGAGCACTTTCGAAATACACGTCAACGTGATCGATTATAATCGGGCAATTTTATATAAAATTATAAAAAAGAATATCGCAATCTTTTCTTACCTCAGGTTACGAAAATTCGATTGTGTGCTTGCATTCTTACAAGAATCGTCCTGAATGCCTGCGACCACGTTTTCCGGTTCGTATGCGCTTTATTTTACAATTTCGTATACTTTACGCGCATATCAATAACCACTAAATTCTAATATGAGGGACTCGAATTTTTAATTTAACAAATTTAGTCAAAAATTGCAAAAACTGTTGCAAAAAGCCTCTAGACTTAAACGCCGTTTCGTAAACCGCGTTAGTTGTTAAAGTTACCTTATAATTTTCCCTTTTCAAAAGTTTAGTATTGCTTTAAATTACGCACAATTTTGCAACAGTATTTGTCAGATGTGACCTAAAATGAGAATGATTTCTGAATTTCGCATAATTTACAAGATTTCCGCAGCGAGTTAAAACTGTCAAGTTGTAGGCCCTGATAAACACCGAATTTTCGTTGAGGTATTTTTGTAAATGCTACTCGCGATTGTATCGCGCTCTTACTTCCTAGAGAATAAATTAGGTACATTTTTTTAATCAAAATTAGAGAGGAATGATTTATTTGACCTCAAGGCAATAGCGATCGTTTTTAGGTAATACGGAAAGTCTTATATGCAAGGAAGAATAGAAAAGGAAAAAAAAAAATTTGCCTATCACAGTGTATTCTCGTGTCTCGACAATATTATTATCAATCGAAATTGCCTCGGTTAAAACAAATTAACATGGATAAATATACTTTGTTATTTCTAATTAGGACGGAAAAGCGCGATACGATCCCCCAAACCCCCACCCCTTAAAAAAAAGAAAGAAAAAGACCTCCTAGATTTCGCATTTTTTAGAATTATGTTACACATTATAATGCGTATAATCTATGCACTTATGCAGGACTATTAGGATATGTATGTATATATGTATCGGTATATACATACATACACACATACAGTACTTTTACAGATTAGCAATGTTTTACATGTATCATACCTTTAGAAGATATCGATAATTTTTTTTCCGTTCATCTTCAACTGCATATACACTCGAATATAATATATCTTACGAGTGTAAGGTGAATTAAACTCTAACTCAGATACCTTAAAAATTATGTACTGCTAAACGCTCCTTAACTAAACCTATTAAATTTACAAACATGCATCTTTCTTTCATACGTCAACACCATCTTCATTGTTACATGTATAATAAAGTAGTGTTCATCATCGGGCTGTAAACTGGAATTAATCGATTAATGAGAAACGCATGAGAGTCAGGTATCCTGAAATCGAAGGCAGTCGATCGAATAAGAATTTTGAATTCTGAAATCAACTTTCGCTCAATCGTAATTAAAAAAAAAAAACCACAGCTAAAGAGATCCAAATTTGAAATTTAAGTCCAAAAATTTGAAAAAAAAAAAAAAAATGCTTTAAATCTTGTACATGTTTTTTTTTTCAAAACCAAACAAACAAAAGTCTTGGTATTCCATATTTGGCACAGATTAAAAAAATGAGCTCTGGCGCATTGGGGTGCTCGCGCTAAATGTCACAAAATGAGAGAAAAAAAAATGGGAAGGTAGAATATCGCGATAGCAAGAAAAACGTCAAGCACCGCAAGGCGAAACCTTAATGGTTAATATCAATAATCATGCACGTGTATTTTGATTATAACTATTCGTCATCTTTGTTTTCGGTTTCTGCAGCGTTCATCAATGACATTGAATATATTGAGAAAAACATTCATAATATTCTCGCATGTATTCGCGCACACACACAGACACACATAAAAACACACACACGTAAAAGCAGAAAAGGGCGAGATGTTTTCGCTCTCAAATAATTAAGATTATTTTCATAACAATATAAAAAAGAAAACGTAAATATATTATTATTACGTAGCGTTACAAGCTAGGAATATTATTGTGGTAGTACTCTTTATCTGAAGATAAAGCCTAACTCTACAAGTAGGAGGAACAAATCTTTCTCCTGTCCCTCTATTTCCTTCTCTCTCTCTCTCTTTCTTTCTTTCTCTCTCTCTCACTTTTCAGCATTGTCTTTTAGACTTTGGCTAAAAAGACATCTAACGAAAAAAGTTTCCTTCGAAATTTGGGATGAGAAACATTGAGATGGTTCGGAAGTATGTATATACTGTATATTTTGTGTATATATATATACACAAAAAAGGAGAATATAAAAGGGAGAAGAAAGAATGACCACGGACCTGGCCCGTGCCAGTTGATGCTCTTGAAACTCAATGCCTTCGATCTCGTTTCTAAAGTCCATCTCTTTGCAAACTCGAGCTATTCGCCTATTACAGTCTCGAAAGCAAAAGAGTAACAGAGACCCTGGATTATAGAATCCTGAGGTTTAGTTCACGAGCAAAGTTCTTCTGTTGTTTGATGGAGTTGGCGATGCCAAGACCAGTCACAGTCCTTGTCGCGGCAATTATTGCTTTGAGCGTGACGCAACGGATCACGAATGCTTGACAACGATAACACCAGGTCGCTGTTGAGTCTGTTGCTGCGAGTGGAACTGTAGAAAATTATTCACTTCGGCATGAAGGAGTCGCTGCTTAGTAGAAGACGATGCAGTCGACGTTGGCTTGTTCGTCAGGGCTAGTGGAACATCCTGAGCTGGCTCGTCGCTGAATAAATGGTCACCCTCCAGGTGTCGAATAGCCTCAACTATTGTCTCGAGATTTTGTCGAGAGGTATTTGCCAGGTAGAGCCTCGCCTGTGGAGTTCCGTCATCTAGAGAATTCGATGGTGAAGGCAACCTACAAATACAATAAAAATTAAATATTTCAATTCATATTTTAACTAGCAATATTTTAAGTAATTTTAAATGATTTATTAATCATTATTATACTATTTGCATTTGCATAGTTATAATTAATCAAGTGCATCAATTTTTAATTATTATTAAAACGCCAACATGGCTCCATGTAGTGACGCCATTTGTAAATCATTTAAACTTGGACCTTTGACAGTCAAAAAAACATAGTAGTTGAGCAGACCTTTCAACTTCGACTTTGGGTTCGGCTTTCATCGCAGCTTCTAGAACACTGGGTAGCCGTTGGGTTTCTTCTTCTTCTTCTTCTGCTCCACCTTCTACCACTTGTTCTTCTTCCTCCTCCTCTTCTTCTTCCTCCTCTGCCTCTTCTTCAGGAGAAAAGGGTCTAGCCGGACTGCTGGTGATATACTGAGTGGATGAGTTGCCCGACTCGGTCGCGTAAGTCACTCTTGTGGGAGAAAATGAACCCGAGCTTGTCTGCTCTTCAATCGATGGGAAAATCTGACTCGCGAATGCGACGATCTTTGGACTACTAGGCTGAGAATCTTCCTCCTCCTTGATCTCCTCCGCTACTACCTCGACTGGCTCAGGCGACAGGGGTGGTGAACTTGAGTCTGGGGTTGTAGTCTCTACTGTCTGGGTCGATCCCACTGGAGGTAAAGACACCACGGAAACCACTTGCAGGGCAGCCACCGTTTCTTCTGTTTCTTGAGCCAAAACATTGTCTGTGTGCTCAATTACCTTAAAACAAATTTTATCAATTAATTTTTTTGGAAAGGAAAATTATAATAAAGAAAAATGAAAAAATATGACTATCATTTTAATTGGATAATAAATATTTACCTCGTGAGGTTGATAGGCGATTAGTTGACTATCTCTAAACCTGTCAGGGTAGAGTTGATTTTGAATGGCTCTCATTTGCTTTTCTAGATGATTCCTTGCTTGTCTTTCTCTTTCCAGCTGGCGCCTAAGCTCGATAACTTCACTGTTTAGCACAGAATGCCCATCCGCGGAAACCGTAATGACTGATAAAGGTTCTGGAGACATACTTCCCAAACCCTCGTCACCACTCTCGTTAACGTGGACCGGCAAACTCAGAACAACACCTGAAAAAATATTTCAGTAAATTAATACAATATGCAATATAGTTATCAATCACAAATGTGCAGTATGGGGAAGTCCGCTTTTAAAATCACGCACACTTTCAAACAATTGGCTATAGCAGTTATAAGTTCGAGCTCAACAACCATTATTTGTAAAGTAAAATTCTGTGCTCGGCAGTTGAAAACTCATCAGTCTGAAATCTCGATTTGGTCTTGACTTGGCTTATTATTATTTGCTTACCTTGACTTTCAGCTTTGCGCTTCTTGATCGGTACATCACCCCCCTCATGCTGATTTACCAATCGCTTTAGTTGGCAATTTTGAGACAACAGCTGAGTCTTTTCTTGCTCCAGCTGATAAATATATTCTGCAGTCTGTTGAAGAATAGCAGCCTGAAACATAAATAAATACAATACTTTAAACAAATATGAATAATGCCAAAGAATTAGACACATTTTTCCATATCAATAATTTTATTTGATTAATTATAATAATTCAGTTCTATTCATCAATAATATAATCCAAATCTCCCCTGCATCTCCCTTTGCATCCAAAAACTCCTTTTCAACCAAAGCTACCATTCCCTTTGCCAACCAAGCTCCGTCCCCTTCCTAACTAAAACTCCTCTTCTCCCTTACAACTAAAACTTCGCTCCCCCTTTCCAACCAAAACACCGATCTTACAATGGTAAAAAATGTAAAAAAAACTTTTACAATGGTTGGAAAAGCAGGGTATCTACTAAATTTTTCCCATGAAATATAAATATAAGGTCCTTCTCACGATAGAATCATCTTACAGTGGGTTGCGACATGCGTAATTTGCTCCATTGCAATATTACAATTTACTGATATACTACATTTTTTAATTAAAAAAAATTTTTTTAAGAATTTAAATTTTACGTAAGAAAAAATTATCGCAGTTGAATTGCAAGAAATGTGTAAAAAATAAATTAATATCAATCATCACAGTACCTATTGTCATTAAAAAATGTGAAAAGGTAATTTTTTAAATAAAAATAGGTGAGAAATAGGTTTCAAAAGAGTTTCAGGATTTTCGTAAGATTTCAAGACATTTTTAATCAGCGATTTAAAGAGATTTAAAGGATTTTGGTTGCAAAGGAGAAGAGGATTTTTTGTTGGAAGAAGGGAAAGAGGAAGAGGCGTTTTGGTTGAAGAGAAATTTTTGCATTTGCGTGAAATGATATAACCAAATCTTGGGCCAAATTATATTAAGTTCCTCACATTGTTACACAAAACTAGTAGAATGGGAAACATTTCCTGTTTACCTGGTACCTCATGCAGCGTGAAGGTATTGGGTGCCCACAAAATACGCGTCACATACAGATATCATATGTTGCGCGTACTACGCTGTACGAGAACGTAGTAAACAAGAATGGCCTCAAAGGAGATGAGGGCATGAGGCTCGGCGAAAATAAAAGGGATAATTAAAACCAGTGAGCTAGACCGGCAACCAGGACCTGGTCCGTGGATTGCACCTGCCGACAGGTGGCAAACGAACAGATGTCAGTCTTCTTAAACGTGAATCAAATGTGTAAACTGCAAGGCATTCCCCTTGATCGATTTTAAAAGTGGGATAAACAGTTTAATGTCCAGCTTTGCAATTTACACACACATTGATAATTTACATTCTCATCAGAGAAGACATTAGGTTCATATAAAATTTCACCCTTCGATTTTCATCAAAACTTTACGTTTTGAGATCCCCTTATTTCCTTAAATTTTTTCTTCATCATCTTGTATATTCAAGATACCATTAATGACACATAGGTCCTTTATGGTACAGAGTAAGTTGAGGAAATCTAGTTACCCAGGGTGTTTACTGAATTTCTGAAAAAAAATTCCCTCACTTTTCCAGGTTTTTTCCAGGTATTTCTAAATTTTTCCAGGTATCATTTTTGGCCATTCAAGTATGGAATACGGAATTTTATAACACCCTCCCCCCTCTCCCTCATTACAGCATTATTTAATAATTGTGGAACCCTATTTTTTGTACACGTTTTAATGTTGAAATTATAATTATTTAAATTTAGAAAAAAAATATAACGGGTGATAAAAGAGAAATTCACCCCGCATTGCTCGGGATTTTAAAAGATACTTCAAGTTACTTTAAGGAATTTCAAGGGATTTCATAGAGACTTTAAGTGATTTTAGGGAATTTCAAGATATATTAAGGAGTTTTACTTGATTTTAAAGAACTTTAAGGAATTTTAAGAAGGAAATCAAAATATTTTAAGGGATCTCATGGGGTTTAAATAAATTTTAAAAGTTTTGTTTAGAAATTTTAAGGGACTTTGCAGAATTTTTAGATACCAAAAGATTTTTAAAATAAATTTTGAGAGATTTGAACATTTTCTTAAAGAAATTTCAAGGAATTGATTCTAGTGTGGAGGACATAAAATGATATCCTTTAAAATTACATGAAATTCTTTTAAATCTTTTAAATCTTCTGTAAATGTCTTAAAATCGTTTAAAATATTTTTAAATCTGTTGGATTTCATTAAAATCTCTTGAAATATCTTGAAATCTCTGAAAAAAACCTTTTGATAACTCCTTTCTGTTAGCATCCCTTGAAATTTTGTTAAAACTTTTAAAGTCTTTTTATCCCTTGAACTTCCTTAAAATCACTATAAATCTCCAGAAATCCTTTTATAATTTTTTAAATCGTATGAAATCTCTTAAAATCCTTTGAAAAAATTTTTAAATCCCTTAAAATTTTTTGCAATCCTATAAAATCTCTTTAAAATTCCTTTGAATTTTACTAAATCTCTTAAAATTCTGGGCAAGGCCGGATAATTTTTCTACTAGTCAATACATAAACATTTTTGGTTTTGGGAACATTGGAAACTTTTTTTTGATATTTTTATTCCAATAAATGTGAAAAAAATCGTCACTCTAGACGTCTGAAACTTCAACCCAATTCATATAGTATAGATAATTATTAAAAGAATGAAAACTTGAATTTTACTGCGATCTGAAGAAAACTCCCTATTTTTTTATTATATTCCCGGTCATTTCCCGGTCTTTCTCGGTTTCCCGGCAGACACCACCCTGGTTATTTAATTTCTTAAAAAAAATTAACTGCGATCAAACAAATTTCCTGACTTTGAAAAAATTCCCTGACATTTCCAGGTTTTCCCAGGTATAAAAAAAATTCCCTGACAATTCCAGGTTTTCCAGGTTTTCCAGACTGGGTAGACACCCTGATTACCGTTACAGTTATAAGTTTAATGTTTTCATTTTCTGAGTGCCGGAAGGTATACTTTATGATAATAAGTGACCAAGTGAAAACTTGCGAATTAATAAAAATTCGATCCACCTAAGTCTCGATATGTTGCGAGGGTTAGACCAGGCGTCGCGGCGCCAGACATCGCCCTCTCTCGTTCGCATTGCCTAAAATACGTTTCTAAGTAAAACCCTTTCCTCAAAATAGATGCAGTGTACGTCAAGCGAATACAGCGGCCGCGTTCGTTGCGTTTGCTTGCGGGCGCTGCCAAGATCAGACATATTACATTACAATATTGCCTGATGGCATATTACGTTGGTAACAATTGACTGTAATTACACACTCAAAAATCCCAAGCCAAATTTGCTTGTTACAAAAGCCAGCTACAGATGTTTCCAAATTATTAACGGCTAAAATGCAACTATACAATTAGAAATTTAATAAAAATAATTTTCAGAAGTTTCATTAATGAAAAAATAAACAACGTTAGGATGTTGGATGATTCACTAAAAAAAGAAGCAATTGAAAGGCTGCAAAATATAGTTGGGAGAATAATAATGAGTTGCTTTTAAGGACCATGTCTAGGATAATAAGAAACCTATCAAAATCAAGAACTTGAAATGGATTGGAGGAAGCCATAAAAAAAAGTTGAATAGTTGGAAACGTTGCCAAGTCATCAAGAATCGTATATTATGCAACTAATCACACTAAGCTTTATCCATCACATCACAGAATCAATAAGTTAATTAAATCAGAATAGGAATTTTTTTTTGCGAACTTTAGGTTCGTGATAATAAATATTTTTTGCTAAAACTAGGCTATTTACCTATGTTTTCTAAGAAATTTTAGGGCGTTTCTGGGTATTTCAAGGAATTGAAAGAAATTTCGAAGGATTTCGTGATATTTTTATGGATTTAAAGATGTTTCTATTAATTGTAGAGATTTTTACGAATTTTAAGTGTTTTTAAAGTTTTTCGCGGAATTTTAAAGGATTTTAAGAGAT
>JAUESH010000043.1:9849404-9859414 GCA_032275165.1 Synergus magnus | reverse complement strand
AGTTGTTATTTTTTACGGTATTTACGAACTGCTCTGTGACACTAAAAGGAAATTCAACAATTTGGAATTTCTTAGGTATTTAATAATAATTTCAAACTTTGAAACGAAACTATTTCAAAGTGAGAAATCTTATTTATTCTGCAATCTTCAAAATTGAAATACATACAAAGAAACTGTAATAAATAAAACTAAGATAACCTCAAATTAACATTAACGTACCCACAATTTTTAATTGAATTTTTCAATTCTTCTTATGATTTGTTTTTTTTTCAATCATTAGATCGATTAGATCAGAACAGTTAGTTGCAAAAGTTGCAACTTGCAATCAAAGAAAGCGAACAACGTGAACAACGAACGAACAAAATAGCAGAAAAACAACGAAACAACCAGAAAGTCAGGAACAACGGACACAAAACGTTTATTACATTGATATTTGACACCGTATCTTGGCTAGGGTTGTAAAATTTCATGAAACTTTGATCGAATGAAAAGTTTCATGAAACTTTCGAGGTCTCGTGAAACATTGCAATGTTTCAAAGATGGCGGCGGGAAAATTCAAATTATGCACACAGTGCCTTCCTTGCGGTAATTTTAAGTATTTTTAGTAAAAATTCAACACTTTTCTTCAACGCATTCACAAATATCTTAGTTTTACTAAAGAAACACTAAAAAATGTTCCAAAAAAAGTTTAAATTTGCGGCAGTGGCATGCGACTACCTAACCTGATCTGATTTCCGCGCTTACGCAATTAGAAGTTCGCCTCCTTTCCCCCAAAAGTTTCATGAAACAATGAAACTTTGACAGTGAAACATTCGAAAGTTTCAATGTATTAATGAAACTTTCAAATGTTTCACTGTCAATGTTTCATTGTTTCATGAAACCAGTGAAACTTTGGGAGGAAAGGAGGGGAACTTCTAATTGCGCATGCGCGGAAATCAGATCAGGTTAGGTAGTCGCACGCCACTGCTGCAAATTTAAACTTTTTTGGGAATATTTTTTAGTGTTTCTTCAGTAAAACTAAGATATTTGTGAATGCGTTGAAGAAAAGTGTTGAATTTTTACTATAAATTACCGCAAGGAAGGCACTGTGTGCATAATTTGAATTTTCCCGCCGCCATCTTTGAAACATTGAAATGTTTCACGGAACCTCGAAAGTTTCATGAAACTTTTCATTGGATCAAATTTCATGACAGCTCGCAATATATCCTAACCTCAAAATTTTTAAATCCACCGTGCCCTCGTGCACGTGTTTTTTTGCCGCTTGTTAAAGAAGGTAATTTTTGAAAAATGGGAAAACATAAACGGCAACGAAACAAGCTTCATAAAGAAAATCCGACAGGATTGTCCAGCACTAAGGATTTTGACGAGGAAAATGAAGATATAGTTGAGGAAAATAAGGAAAAGGCTCTGCAGAGAGTTTTGGAGCAAGTATGGATTTCTGTTAAAATAATGTGAAACCACTTTCATTGTCGGCAAAATACAAAGGTGTTAAAAGCTCTTTATTTTAATTTATAATTTAATTACATTTTAGTTACAATCTACAAAGATGGAAGATAAGTTATCAGGTCTGCAAACTCTGGAATCAATGAGCTACGAGTCATCGATGGCTATTCAAATTGCCAAAGATAACATTGCGAAAGTAATAGGACACTTTTTGATTGATGAAAATAAATTAATACGAGCTGCAACTGCCAGTACACTGAGAACTATTGCAGAAAACGGTGGAGAAGATGCTTACCTGTGTCTTTTAAAAGATGACATCATGACTCCTCTCATGTCTTTACTCAAAAATGTAATCTCAATACTTGATTTTATCCATTAGCAAACTTAGTATTTTCTTAAATTTAAAATCCTTTTAATTTATTTTTATTGTATTGAAAATATAAATTTATTTACTATTTATTTAATAATTATATACAAATTTTATAGCATTACACCGATTGGCATCCTAGTTCAGAACCTAAAGACAAGAGGAAGCTAGACGAAGAAAAGGAAACTTTTATCCAAGCAGTCACTCTTCTCTGGACTTTAGGCGAGAAAAATGAAAGCGTAATTAAACGTTCAAATGAAGAAAATATACTCTCAATACTTATCAAATTTCTAGACACATCTACATATGGAGCACGATTAAGTAGCGTAGCAATTCAATGTATGCTCACTTTATCAGAAGACAACCCCATAGCAATTTCAGAATTAAAAAAGCGAGAAGATTCCTTAGTGAATCTTCTGGATTGGAAATCGGAAAATGGAGAAGTAATTGAAGCAGCATCTCTTCGCACTTTATCAGCCGGATTATTAATGAATATACATAATTCCCTCTCATCTGAAATAGACTCGTTGAGAATCGCTTGCAAAGTTCTCTCCATTCTATCTGAAAGTCTCAGTATTGATTTTAGTAAACAAGCAGAAAATTTGACTACTGCTTTTCCAAGTGAGAAACATCTCTCTCGTACCTCGAAAAAAAATATACGCGAGGTCAATGAAATTGTAGCAATGCAGCAACAAGCTTTGGAAATTCTGGCTAACTTGTGCACAGATGATCAGGAAAGTGATGCAGATTCTGAGTTGGACGAGTCGGATGATTACGAAGATGAAGAAATGGATGTTGACCAGGTTTTAGATAAATCGTTTAACTCGTATTCTAATATTCCTGTCGAGTTGATTGAAGTAATTGCAAGTACTGACTTGGTGAAGAAAGTCTGGGAAAAGACTGTTAAAATTGACGATAATATAAATAAGGTCTTTAAAGAGAATCCCGAGGGTATTTTTATATTGAAAAGACTTAGAATATTGAGGTGTAGAGCTTTCCTGTGTCTGAATAATTTGATTTCGAGTTTGGACGTTGATACTTTGGGTGGCGTTGATAATTTATATAGGCAAGTATTTATTATTCTTCTAGTTGTAAACGAAAAAATTAGTATCAGATTTTTTATTTTTTAGAAAAATCATGTTAGTCAATAAAATGTTGGAGTTTGTTTGCAGGTTGTGGACTGAAATAGGAAAAGTAGTATTTACAGATGCAGATCCCAATGATATTGAATTGCTAGAATCAGCAACTTCAGCGATGCGTGCTGCTCTCCAAAAATTGGCCGAAGTACGAGCGAATGTTTTCCAGCAATTGAATCTAACGGATTTGCAGCCGATGTTAAATGGAGAAAGGCAATGTCCGAATCCGAATGTGAGAGCTAATTTACTCAGAATTCTTGGAAACCTCGCTCTAATTTTGATGAATGGTGGAGTTCCCCAGTGCCAAGAATTAATCAAAGTGAGTTATATTTATAATTTTATATTAATAAACTTATTACATTTTATTGAGAAAGAAAATGTAATTTGCATTAAGAGTGTTGAATCTATATTCTTATCTCAAAATTCGATTTCTTCATTTTACTTAACAAATATAATTAGATATTTTTTCACTCTGTAACGTTACTCATTTTTTAAATGGGAGTATACGTAAAAAATGAACAAATATCTGCTTTAAATACTTTTTGCATAAAATAAAACGATTAGATTTTTTCGCTATTTGTGTGAAAAAATCACTCCATTTCCCCTTTTCTAGGAGCATTTTTCAATATGAACTCTGTATAAAATAAAAATTTTCTCTTGTCATCAGCACGTGTCCCTATTTCTTCTGGATACTTGCACAAAAGAAAATGAATCCTGGGTTGTCGCAGAATCTCTGGACGCTATTATGGATATTTTTGCAGAGGACGAGACTGATATCTTAGCAAGGGATATCGGTTTAGTCGAGAAGCTGCAGACTGTTGCGCCGATTTTAAAAAACAAGGTAAGAAAGAATTAATAAGTTGAAAAAAAAACTAATATATATGATTGCAAAATCGTATGTATAGTGGAAAGTTAATAACGATTATGTAATCATATAAACTGGTTTTTGTTGACAGATACGACAGCAGAAGCAGAAGCTTGGCGATAATGCTTTGGTTGTCTCGACTGTAAAGACAAATTTACAAAGGTTTATTAAATATAAAGGGCAGCAAGTCGCTAAACTTCAAGTCGTGTAAATATATAATAATAATTATAGCAAATCATTATATATTTTATTGTATAATAATTTTATCTCGAAATGAAAGCTTATAGTAGGATTTGAACCAAGTTTCTTAGAACTTTGGTCTGTAATTTTTTAATAAGACTTTTTCAAAAGAGTTCATAACTTATTATTCCAAAATAAAAAAACGGTACTGCGTTTTGCAAAAATTTATTCTTTGTGTGAGGCATACTATAAATATACTTCATTAATAATATACACTGGGGGAATTATTGTTAATTATCACGGAGCAAACATCGTCGCAGCCGGTATTTTCAACTCTAATTACTTTTAAGAATAAATAACAATGATTGAAAATCTTTCGCGATCCGTCGTTTGCTAACTAAACATCTTAATCGCTCGCTTAATATTTTATTATATTATATATATTATGCTCTGACGTGACTCTATCACGCCTAAAAATCAGGATACATATGAAACTAAAGCAAAAATTCACTGTTATAACTGATTTTCTACAGACTGCAAGATCCCTAGATAAAAGTCAATGTATGAGTTTTGAACATATTTTTTGATACCATTCTTAGTTTTTAGAGCAGAATGATCAAAATAACTTAAGAAAAACTGGGTTTTGGTAAAACTTCCGCAAATGTTACATTTTGACTTGCAAAATCGTAAATTGCCTTCTTAAATACACTCAAACTTTTATTTTTATTTCCTGTCTCGGGTATCCCTCTAATCCGATTAGAACTCTCGACGCCTCGGTTCCCCTTATCTAAATAAATATTATCTAAAGAGGAATAAGATTAAGGTTTGAGTGTAGTTAAATTAATGTTTAAAGCCCAAATTAAATTTCTAAAGTTTAATTTTTACCTCGCAAAAATCAAAAACGAGTGAAAATAATAAAAATTAAAACAGTCGTCGAAGTTTTTTAAATCAAGATGACGTCTTCTATAAATATTTGAGAGGATCACCATCCTCGAAATTTTCGAAAAATTTAGTCTTGAACAAATGCGCACGAAATTCGGTGATAAATGACTAGAGTTCTAAAATTCTCGAGAAATTAAAACCGGTTAATAGTTTGCAGAATATTCATATTCTCGTGTGAAAATTCTCTCTTTAGAACTCTAGAAATATCTTCATAAGGAACTTCCCCTCGGATGAGAATCTTCCCGATCGATATCACGAATAGAGGGCTTTCTTTCAAGACTCAAAGCGCTACTTCTTCTTGGTTTTGGAATCGGATCATCCGAAACTAGTTCCGGTCTCTGACGAATTGGCTCTGAAATATGTAATTCAATCACTTTTACAGGTTCCTTTGGAGCTTCAACTGGAACCGGCGCGTCCGTTAATCTGATAATATGAATATCCGTTTGCTCTCGAGGAAGTTCCTTCAATTCCACTTTTACTCCTTCTGGATTTACAACAAGGCCTTCAAAGAAGTGGCGACGATTTTCCTGAAGAGAGAGCCTCGCATTATAACAATTTCGAGCACTTGAATCTTCAGAATTCCTACGAACGAGATTTTGAGTTTCAAGCTCTTTTAATTGTTTTTCAATCTTCTCGATTTCTTCTTTAACGCAAAAGCTATTGCTTCTTGAAAGCACAGAAGACTTCTTTTTTAGATCTTCGGGACGTGTGATTTCTTTTATTATTTCAAGTGTATTTTCCGTTTCTCTTCGAAATTCTATTTCGACGGATTCTTTTTCAGGGCATTTCTCGTCTTCAGATTTTACAGATTGTTTTATTGATGACGAAGCTTCCGTCGTGGATTCTTTTTGTAAATCATCATTGGAATTTTTTATTTCGACAATTGTGACTTCAACTTCTGTTGGAATCTTGGGTTTTGAATCTTTGGAACTTGGACTAGATTTTTGTAGCGATTCTACCTCGATTTGTTGACTCTTTCTTGTGAGTTCCGTGATGTCTTCTGCCACTCGGGTAATTTCTATTGGGGTGATTGGTGACTCTAATTCTGCTGGTTCCGAAGGCCCAATATTGCTTTCCTAAAATAACGAAAGTATCAAGTTTCTAAAATTCTTAATTCT
Organism: Synergus magnus; assembly: GCA_032275165.1. NCBI lineage: Eukaryota > Metazoa > Arthropoda > Insecta > Hymenoptera > Cynipidae > Synergus > Synergus magnus. Next base: position 9,853,363 of record JAUESH010000043.1, on the reverse strand, counting down.
GCTGTTTTGAGTCTAGTTTGAAAATTGAAAAATAATTTATTAAAAGACAAACCTCTGTGGTTTCCACAGAATCTTTGAGTCTCGGTGGTTGTGGTGCTCTTCGTTTTTTTCTACCATATCCACTGGCGGTACTAGAAATTGACATACAACTGTTGATCGACAAATTTGATTTTCTCACTGCATCCTGACTAAATCTCTTAAATATATAATCGTCTGGCACGTTTTCATTTTCGTCTCTGAGAGTTACGACGTCTGATCTTGAACCCTCTTCTTCCAGGTCTGACGTTGGCGTGAATCTTTGGGAAGACCTCAAACCGCTACGCCTAATTAAATTCAAAAACAAATAAAAATATTTTATCCGAGGGGATGACAACTCGACCAAGCGGATGTATATCTACTTCTGACTTCAAGATATTTCACGATATTTCAATGACTTCAGAAGATTTCACTGACTTCAGGAGATTTCAAGAAAATTCAAACGAATTCACATGACTTCATATGAATTCAAATTACGTCAGAAGATTTCACTGACTTCAGGAGATTTCAAGAAAATTCAAATGAATTCACGTGAATTCAAATGACTTCAGAAATTTCAGGAGAATTCAATGATTTAAAGAAATTTCAAGTGACTTCAGAAGAATTCAAGAAATTTCAAATGACTTCAAGGGAATTCACGTGACTTCAAGTGACTTCAAGTGAATTCAGATATTTCAGGAGAATTCAGGAGATTTCAGTGCAGTACAGCTGATTTCACGAGCTGTCAACCCCTCGATTTTATCTATTTCATTTATTTTATTAATTCGTACCTGGGAGGAACTGGTGCACGATCAGGCTCTCTCTCTTCTTGAGCTAAGTCTCCATTTGATAAACGTTCCTTGCCATCAAAATCGAGAGATGGTAGTTTGTCGAAAGGTCTTGGGGTCACCTGTCCAAATCTGTTTAAAAACAGGAAATTTTTTTTTCAAATTATTAGGAATAAAATAAAAGATCCAAGTTTTGAAGATAATATTATATAAGAAAATTTTTTACTTTCGGGCTGGTGGTTTCGGGGTGAGGTCTCCCAGGATGGAAGTGGTTGTATCCCGAGGACTTCCTTCGTATATTCTGGCAGGATCTCCATTCACAGTCAGACTAGAATTATATCTGGAGCCATCGTCAAGTGTGTATTTTCTTCTTCTCGTTAGCGTTCCCAGAGCCTCATCAAATTCCTGCTGATCTCTTGATATTCGAGGCTGAACAAACGGCCTACCATTTTGCCCTCCATTGATTGTGTCTTTTTTATACATCGTTGAAACTATCAAAGAAAAAGACTTATTTAATATTTTCTGAAAAATTCTACTCTCAAAATTCAATTTCCTCTTTCACTCAACAAATATTAGAATTAGGTACTAGGCGAAAATGTATCTACATAATAAATTCTAATATTTGTTGAGTAAAAAGGAGAATTCGAATTTTGAAGTGAGAATTTGGATCCAACACTCTTAATTGAATTTTTGAAAAGTATTTATAAAACTTGTTTTATGTATAATTAGAAACTAAAGCTTTCTAGAAATATTGCAAACCTGTGTTAATCATCGAACGACGTTCAGGCGCTTCCGGAGCTTCTTTGCACTTTCCGAACAAACCATTCCTGCGATAAGATAATTAATGAAACATTTGCTATAATAAATATCATGATTTTGTATTTTATTTTGAATATTGAGTCTGGCATAGATTATTCTTCACTTCGAAATAATTTTTTATTTGGTAATTGAGCTGCCGGATCTAAGAAGGGCATATAAAATTTTTTGTTCGAGCGCAATGACTTCTCACCCCTTTTGAAATTTTTTTTCAACTTTCATTTTTTAAAATTGATTTCAAGTAATTCCTTCGCTTGCATAATATCAAAAAATATTTTTAAATTTATAGTTTTTACATTATCAGGATCTGTTTGCGCTCGGACCTAAAAATTTTATATGCCCTTCTACGATTCGGCAGCTCAATTTTTACCAATTAATTTTTCTTGAAATTTAGTTTTCTTTTATTCTTATTCAAGAATTTATTTTTATTTTTTTTAAAGATCTTGAATTTTCGGCAAGAGTTTTCAGTAGTATTTATAAATTACTGAATAATTTGCCCTTCAAAATTTGTGTAGTCAAAAGAAACTCTTTTACAATTTAATTCTAATATGTATTCTTGAATTCTTTTAAATTCTTGTAAAAGTTCAAATTGAAAGCCCCGAAAATGAAGTAATTAAAAGCGTTCCAACTTGAAAATCTGATCTAATCTATTCTTAAGCACAAAAGTGCATGCATTGCAGATGGAAAATCTCTTATCTTTCTATCATACGATTGTGTTGGACCACATACCGACCCTGATAACGAAACGACTACGTAAACGGTCGTGTTAAGGAACCACTGCATCAGTCGAGGTCTCGACAATAGCAAATGTCGGTTTGCATTAAACGAATCACGTGGCATATCGTTTGCATAAAACTACGGATGTTTGCTCTACTTATGCCCATTTTAGTTTTGCAAGTCGTCACTTTGAATTTAATTCAAATCCTTAGCGAAAGTTACAGATTGAAATTCATTTTGAACCAAACCGAAATTTTTCGAATCATTCCGAAATTTTTATCCAAATCAAACAGTTTCATTCCGATTTAATCCGAAAACAGTTTTCAATCCGAATTAATCCGAGGCCTATTAAAAATCAATCCGAACTTGTAATCGGAATGAATCTGATCAATCCGAATTAATCTGAACTTTCAATCCGAATAAATCCGGTCAAATTCGGATAAATACGGATTCATTCGGATTGACCAGATTTATTCGGATTGAAAGTTCGGATTAATTCTGATTAATTTGGATTGACCGGATTCATTCAGATTATAAGTTCGGATTGATTTTCAATCGGCATCCGATTGATTCGGGTTGAAAACTTCCTTTGAATTAGATCGGAATGAAACTGATTGATTCGGATGTAAATTCCGGAATGATTCGAAAAATTTCGGATCTGAAACATTTGCCAAGGTTATATACTGCGGTGTATCCCAACCCTGGCCAAAATTTTTGGATTAAAATTCATTCCGAACCAATCCGAAATTTTCCGAATCATTCCGAAATTTGTGTCCGAATCAAAAAGTTGCATTCCGATCTAATCCGAAGGAAGTTTTCAATCCGAATGAATCCGGTCAATCCGAATGAATCGCAGTCAATCCAAATAAATCAGAAGTTATCCGAATTTTTTTGGAATCATTCGGATTGATTCGGATAGACCAGCTTCATTGGGATTGAAAGATTACTTCGAATTCATTCGGATTGATTTTTTATCGGTATCCGATTGATTCGGGTTGAAAACTTCCTTCGGATTGGATCGGAATGAAGCTGATTGATTCGGATGTAAATTCCGGAATGATTCGAAAAATTTCGGATCTGAAACTTTTTCCAGGGTTATATATTGCGGTGTATCCCAACCCTGGCCAAAATTTTTGGATTAAAATTCATTCCGAACCAATCCGAAATTTTCCGAATCATTCCGAAATTTGTGTCCGAATCAAAAAGTTGCATTCCGATCTAATCCGAAGGAAGTTTTCAATCCGAATGAATCCGGTCAATCCGAATGAATCGCAGTCAATCCAAATAAATCAGAAGTTATCCGAATTTTTTTGGAATCATTCGGATTGATTCGGATAGACCAGCTTCATTGGGATTGAAAGATTACTTCGAATTCATTCGGATTGATTTTTTATCGGTATCCGATTGATTCGGGTTGAAAACTTCCTTCGGATTGGATCGGAATGAAGCTGATTGATTCGGATGTAAATTCCGGAATGATTCGAAAAATTTCGGATCTGAAACTTTTTCCAGGGTTATATATTGCGGTCTATCCCAACCCTGGCCAAAATTTTGGGATTGAAATTCATTCCGAACCAATCCGAAATTTTCCGAATCATTCCGAAGGAAGTTTTCAATCCGAAT
>JAUESH010000043.1:9810397-9833558 GCA_032275165.1 Synergus magnus | reverse complement strand
ATTCTGATAATTCTAATTCCAAATATTGCAGAATGTTATTTAGCAAATTCCTTTCTTTCCTTGTAGGTCCGAAAATTTCAGATTCCATAACATAAATTTTCGAATTTTCGAAGCTAAACAAACTGAAATATTTGTTTCTTGCAGATCAGGGCACATAATTCATGCACTAGTCAAAATTAAAATTAAATTTCTGAACTTTTGACTAGCTTTTTTGTAATCCTTGCCAAGAGTACATATAAAATTTATATTTTGGTAACAAACTGTTGGGTGGGAGTCAAAGGGTTAATTGAAATTAATGAAGATTATTTGTGAGTTTCGTTTTATTTCGTGAAAAATATATTGAAAATTCTTTATACAAAATGTCATTGAAAAAGAAATTGAATTTCTACCAATAATATCAAATAGAACTGGTATTCATTTCTTTCTTGCAGAGCTGAATTTTTGGAACAAAAGTATCAATCGTCTGAAATTAAAGTATTCAGTGAGGTTGAACGACAAGCATCTAGAACAACATTTCGTGAACCGAAAGCACAGCAAATGCGGTACGTATAAAAAAATTGTAAATTTGGGTATAATATTTTATTTTTGAATATTTATAAGTCGAAATAATTTTATTCTCACATTATTTTAATTCTTTCAATAATTTAAAAAACTATTTTAAAAACTACAAAGACTACAAATTCGACAAGTAATGTTCTGATAATTTTAATTCTAATTCTAAATATTGCAGAATGTTATTTAACAAATTCCTTTTTTTCCTTGTAGGTCCAAAAGTTTCAGATTCCATAATATAAATTTTGGAATTTTCAAAGCTAAACAAACTGCCGAGCCAGAAGTTACAGAATTATCTACATGGGCCGAATTAGAAAAAAAAGAGTTAATGTCCCTTCTTTATCATCCACCTCAAAATTATTTCCAAGAAATGATTCAGTGGACTGAACAGGGAAAAGTTTGGCGCTTCCCAATTGACAATGAACAAGGTGGTTATTTATAATTAATAAATTAAATATTTATGTTTTTCCTGTATATCTGTATCTTTTCTGCTTTAATGAATTGTCTAAAATACAAATTCTTATTCTTTAAGGAATGGAAGAAGAGCAGAATATCCACTTTTCTGAACACGTATTTATGGAGCGTCACTTGAAAGGCTGGTGTCCTACAAAAGGTCCTATAAGACACTTTATGGAGTTGGTATGTGTCGGTCTTTCTAAAAATCCATATATGACCGTCCAAGAAAAAGTTGAACATATAATGTGGTACAAAGATTACTTTGGCGATAAACGAGAGTTGCTTACAGAACTTGGTGCCATTGAAATGAACGATTCAGCAATATTACCAAAACCAACGAACAAAATTGATTTAGGACCACATGTCTAATTACTTGTGTACATTATATAGAAAATACGTTGGTAAATACACTTATTACGTGAACGAAGGCCTCCGGTTTTTATTATAATAGTCATTAGTCATAAATAGAAATACCAACTGTATGCTTGAGCATAAGAGCATAAATTATCAAAAGTCAACATAGAGCGAAAAGTCTTATTCTTCTGACATCTCTGACACTTGGGCGTTCCAAAATAAACAAGCATAAAAAAACATAATTCGCCCAAAATAGCAGCATAATACGATTTGAGCATAAATGCCGCATAATCGGCCTTTAGAGACACTCTTTCTGCAAAGAATTGTACTTTGAAGCCAGTTTCCGCTCGTTTCAACTTTAAAACATTCAAATTTTCGCGCGCGCCGGTCTTTTGTTCGTGATAGTAGTTTTATTTAATATTTTATTTTGTGTTCCTATTCTATATCATGTTTCATTTAACATATCAAAGCTTGTTTATTTTCATTTTAAGTACGTTTTTATCTGTGTCTTCTGCCTCCACCCCGCACACACACACATTCACTTTCCTTCTTCATTTCACACAGAGTTGAGCTTTTTTTCTAAATTCGTAAAAAAAAGTTTTTCGTGAAATATTTGTTGGAAAAGAAGGCCTATTAAGAGCATAAAACAGTTTTTTAAGTTCATAATAAGAGCATATTTAGGTGTTTTTTGGGGAATAATTTAAGGTTTTGAAAAGCATAAAGTCGGTATCTCTATAAATCACAAAAATGTTTAACTTAAGATTATTTCAAACATTTTTGCTAGTGTTCGTATTGCATTTTCAAATTCAAATTTCGAAGTAAAATGTTAGATTCGATCTATCGATGTATTATTGATTTTTTTTTCAATTCGATTCTCGCCAACTTCAAGTCGCCTGTCTTCTTGCATCCTGCAGCGTTCGTATCTTGCGGTAAGGCCAAATCTTGCAAAAATGATAGATTTACGCGATAAAAGTGACCAAAATACGGAAGCTTCGAAAAATACACCTGAGGATCTTTCAAAAATACCGGGTAAGTAAAAATTCTAAGCAATCATCTTTGATATTTGAGAAAAATTCAAGGAATTATCGATTCTAACCTCTATTTGAGTTTCTTTTTCTAAGTCTAATAAATCGAACTTGTTAGTCGAATATGAACAATTATGTAACTTCTTGAGTCTCTTTATAAAAAATAATCGTTGGATCACATCTTATTTGATTATAAATGTCTTCAAAAAATTTCTCGACAAATTTTAAAGTAGATCATGATGAGTACAAAAAAAATTGAGTTCCGTGGGATCAATGTCGAACACGTGTGCGATTCCAGGAGAAAAAATGATGTAAAATGACGTGATATTATGGAAGGTACCTACCAACTTAATTCAAAGTCATAATTATTGAATAGGAAGCTTTGAATTTGCAATATCTATAAGGACTTGTAAAAGTGAGGTTATATGTCGTTTCAACGTTTCAACATTTTTAATTATACGCGATATACTCTTATCTTGTTTATTCAAATAGTTTGTTTATTTACAAGATCTTTGAAAATGCCTAAGGTGCTGTTTACTATACAAATGTTATAAAACTCACGTTCTGTCAAAATGTCTTTTATTCAGTCTGCTGTACTTAGCCATTTAAATCTGCATTGGAATCATTGGAATCAATGCAGACTAATTAAAATCTTATGATTATAAGGGCTTAATTTCATTAAAGATTTTAACATACCTACATTTTAAATTTGCTCTTTGGGATTATTTTCTTTAACGACAAATTAATTACATAAATTAAAATATATTTTTAATCTTTCAAGACGCCACTTTAATTTTTTCGAAATTAAACAAGTGAACCTTTATGACAGGAAAAAATTAACAACAAAAATGATTTTTAAGTTAATTTACCTTATAAATTATTTATATTGGAGCGTTTAAAATCCTTTTATTTCATACTTTTATTTTATTGCTTTTTGATTTTTTCATCAATGACCTCTATTATTGGCGATGTAAATAATGAGAAGTTTTTTGAAACTGATAAGACTTCTCACCTTCCTCAAAATAAAGGTTAGAAACGATGTGTTCTTTTATAAAAAGAAGTTGATATTAAAAAATATCCTTTAAGGGAATGTGATAATTACCAGAAGAGCAAATTTAGTTTCGCCAACTTTAGGCTCGCAATAATAAATATTTTTTGCTAAAACTAGAAACTCCATTTCGTACAGACAAAGGAAAATAGTCCAGTTTTAGAAGAAAATATTTATTATTGCAAATGTAAAGTTGGCGAACCTAAATTGCTTTATGGTAAAGTATCGCACGGCCTCAAATCTTAAGCCTAATTGGTTCTTGATTCTCCATAAGTGTCCAAGATCTTAGAAAGTGAAAACACTTCTGACATAATGAACATAAAATTATATGTTTGACTTAATTTTTATTTATTGTTTCTTATGATTGATGATTGATAATTTTTTTTATAGTTACGGCCCAAAAAGGGCTGGTACCACTTAGTCCGTACTTAAATTTCGATCCATCGTACCTGCCGCCTAGCCAGCCAGAGTTTATTTTTCCTGAGGGAGCTGTGAAGCAACGAGGACGTTTCGAATTAGCGTTTAGTCACATTGGGGCGACATGTATGGCAGGGGCTGCTGTTGGTGGTGTAACGGGACTTTATAAAGGAATTAGAGCCACATCTCTCGCAGGTCAACAAGGAAAACTCCGTCGAACTCAGTGAGTGAAACTCAATTGATTTCAGTTAACTGCAGAATCTATAATTTATTTAAGAATGGAAAACTAAAGAATAAGTTTCCTTCTAATTAAATAAAGACTAAAATAGTTCCTTTATTTTTATCTGAATCATAAATTACCTAATAATTTGGGGATGTAATTAACTGTAATATTTCTTTCTTCGCAGATTAATTAATCATGTGGTAAAGCATGGCTCGTCATTAGCGAACACTCTTGGGGTTGTATCAGTGATGTACACATGTTTCGGTATCTTCTTATCCTACGTAAGAGGAACCGACGATTCGCTAAACACATTAGCAGCAGCTACGGCAACTGGCATGCTCTTCAAGTCTACAGGTTGTTTGATTTTTTCAATTTTACCATTTTCAGGATACACAATCTGTTCCTCGTTTTTCTTTTCTTTTTTATTGTAAAATTCTTTCTGAAATCCATTTAAGGACACAATGACAGGAACTTTAAGTAAGAAATTTCCATCGTGAGCCTGTTCCCTACTTTCCTTAAAAATGAACTTTGGAGCCACTGTGAACGACTGTATATTATTCTATATATTTTTTTTTCTGGCAGCTCATCTATGTTCAGATGAGTGATATTTAATAAATTTTTCAGCTGGAATGCGCAAATGTGCAGTCGGTGGTGGAGTTGGATTAGGAATTGCATCTCTATACTGCCTCTGGAGTAATCGAGAAGCCCTCACACAGATTAGGCACCAGTCCATGAATCCGGCGTAAGAATTGTGTGTAGCAACAACTCCCTTAAAAAAATCTTACCTGCGACGAATGTTCCTACTCACAATTGTACAATTTCTCTTCTAAAAATTCGATTTTTGAAAGTTGATTTTTCAAATTCTTGAGTTTCCGATTTCTGTCTTTAATCATGACCAATAATCGAAGGTCCTTTATCTTTCGATATCTGTAATTTCTATAATTTGGGTCATGCTATCAGTCTTTGATTCCAAACTAAATTAGCACCGATACTGATATTTAAGTTACTTTTAAATATACAGAGGTAAATTAAAAGAGAGAAAAATATTTGCTGGATTTGAAATACATGACAATTTCTGAGGCAACTTCCTAACATTTTTCAATTGCATTTAATCTTCACTCTGAGCATGATCTTAAGTGTTTAGACACTGCAGTAGGAACATTCGTAATTTTTCCTTATTACTAGGAGCCAATTTGTACTGAAATTTAATCAGAAGATAAGATTAAGTAGAAAAGAGAATAAATTCACTTTAGAAATCATATTAGAATGGAGCAAATTAGACTGAATTTTCTTCAAACCTATTTCTTGAGAAATAATTAATCTGAGTAACTTCTCTGGCTCATTTGCTCCACATTAATAATATTAAGGTAGAGAGAAATTAAAGTAGATTGGACTAGAGAGAGCCATCTGTAGTAATAATATAATTCAATCATTATTTAAATGATTGGTGCACAATGTACTGAGGCCTGGTGCTATAAGCTTCGTATATTCTGGAAAAATCTTGAAAGAGGATTTCTGAATCGCTGAAAACTCTTCGATTACGCATTGTAATAGATCGTAAAGCTCCATATTCAGTTTCTATGTCATTGACGAAGTCAAAAGTTCAAACGTTCTTAGATTTTCTAAAAAAAAACTCTACCATTTTTAGGAGATTCAAAAGAATAACTTTAATACTAAACCAAATACTTAAAACTAAAGCAAGACTATAGCAAAGGAATTTTAAAATGTAACACGTATTTTAATGATTTTTTTTTGTCTGTGATCTATAGTTTGGGAGAAAAATGAAAAGTTTAAGCGAATAAGAATTCATATATAAGACTCATAATCATTGCATTTTACAGTTTAACTTAGAGTAGACAGACCGCAGACTATGTGAATACATTTTAATTTAGAACTGAGTGCTAGCAAATTTCTATCAAGCTATCAACTCCATATTCCACAAAACTCAGATTTAAACAGAGGAATAAATCATTTAATGATTTAAATAGATCTCAGTAGAGAATGTACCGTTTTGTTTGCAGACAAATTATTGTAATTATTTAAAACAATAAAATATTGCTTCATTAGAAATTGGCTCCTTTTTATCCATCCTTTTGTTATCGTTCCTTACTTTTGTTATAACTTAAATTATTGTTTAATTATCTTTAAAGTAAATAACATCTCTTATAACTGTTGCAGTTTTATTTATTTTTATTTTGAATGCGATTAATAAACAGAATTATGAAATTATTTATGTAATTTTGATCTGTTGATTTGTTTAATTTAATTTATTTAAAGTTTAATCATTTTATACTTATGGTTCTTATTCTCTTGCAGATCTAAATGACAATTTGGCTTCCCGTTCCACTAGAGATTAACAACGAATTAATTTCCCCTCTATCAATCTTGTAAATAGAAAATTTTGCCACGAGTTGCAAGAAACGTTAAAAATCGATAACAGTGTATAATACAATGAATACATGTAAATAGTAAAATTTACGCTTCAAAAAATGAAAAATGTATTGTTTTTTACGAGTTCCTCACTCAGTAGATAATACATGAAATTAGTAAGTTTTTAAACCGTTTAACTTTAAGAAAATAATATGCATTTAAAATTTTGAATTTAACAAAACAAATAAATTATATGAATGATTTTAATAGTATTGTTTATAAGTTTTGTTACTACTATCAACAGAAAAATGATAGAATTATTTTTAAAGAGTTAAAAAAAAAATTATACATTGCAAAAGTTGGTTAAATAAATATTTTCTCAAGATATTACGCTTGCGCCTTGAATTTTTTATCGATTGAAATTTTAATTTGTTCAAAGGGTTGACTTAACCTTGGATAATGTTTTTTTTAAACTTAAAACCGTTTGCTACAAAGGTGGATCAGTAAGGGAATTTAATTACTATTTGCAGGTATTTAAACAATTTTTAGGTATTTTACATATTTATTTTAAAAATTGAAACCCATCTTAATAAAAATTTAATTGTTACTGGTTATTAATTTACATTAATGATTCATTTTCATTCTGGATTTATAAAAGCAAAAATTTGATGACCCTATTAAAGATATTACTTTTGAAAACAAATTTCTAGTAAAATCATGTTTTATTTATTTTTCTTTTTTTTTTTTTTACTTATTTGTACTTCGAAGAATTGAGAATAGAAAACAAAATTGCATCTATAGAGGGTCTTGAATCTATAAATGTCGAAACACCTGGGAATATATAGGTAGATCGTCTCATAATCTTATCAGAGTTTATCTTCTCCCTAACATACTTCTGATAGTAGAAAACTGATGCATCTGAAGTTTAACTTCCATTCATGGAAATTACATCAATTTCTTTGATAAACAAAGTCAAATTCATATGAGGTTTATCAATAAGTTTCAGGAATAACAAATTGAAGCGCAGTTCAGTTCAGTGATATTTTATATTTGAAATTCAGTGCCTGATACTAATTATTTTCATGGAAGCCATTTGGAATTGTGAACTATGATGGCAATAAAAAATGGTAATTAAAAAATTATTTAAAAATCATTTTTAACTTTATAAAATTAAGAGATTTAAGACTGGAGATTAAAATACCAGAAATGGGATTTTATTCTGTATTTGCAGTCTGTATAAATAAAAATGAGTATCACTTGGACTTGGAATGATTGTTATTATTTTAATCTTATATGCTTAAGACGCATAGAGGATGATTCAGAAGTAAAGATTCCAGTTTAAAAAACTGAAATTTGAAAGTAGTAAATATTCATTTATCAAAATTAGAAAGTCTTTAAAATTGTAAACCATAACATTGAAAGTTTTCAATTAGAAAAAATTATACATACAGAGCATCGAATTTAAACAATTATAATTCTCTTAAATATTTTTTTAATTTACAAAAACTCTGCATTTATAAATCCTCTAAAGATTGATTTTAAATTCGTAGCCACAAATATTTAGAATTTGAGCATTAATCATTAGAAGAATTCTAAATTAAGATCTTTAAAAAAACATTCCTAAGTGCCAAGTTTCAAATTTCTTTTCAATTTTACAAATTTTTTTAAACATTAATGTACTATTTAAAATCTAAAAAATAATGAATATTACATTGCAATTAATTAATTGATGGTGACAAAAGATCCAAAAACTGAATTTTCGAATTTTGTAAAAATTTCTAAAAATTAAATTTGCTCATAGCATCAGAGAAATAATAAATTCACGTGCACTGCGTTGTATTAATAAGTGTGTCGCGTACTGGCAGCGAACAAATATTTGAACTTCGTGATTTCATCTTTTGTGGGTTTGGCTTTAATAATAAGACTCTCCAGATTTAGACAATATTAGAAAGGTCTGAAATGTCCGACGCTTCTCGTATAAAAAAAGTGTGAATTAAAATACAACTTGTAATTTAAATTTTACAATGTGCTAATTAAAGTATAGCACGAAAAGTTGCAGTGCGATTCACGGCGATCATCACCAGAATCTAAAATTCCACATATTAAGTTTGTAAACTTACGATTTTTTTTCTTTTTTTTTTAGGTGGGTAGGTGAAAATGCTTCTTTAATAAAACAACCTACCCCTAGACAGCAACCCATAAACCCGGCATCCACATTACTACAAGTTCATGGGTGTCTTCAGGATCTTGCGATCCTCGGTATTTTCCTTATCTACAGATATTCCTCATCTACACATCTGCAGTTCCTTTTTTATCTTTGTGTTATCTTCTCGATGTATTCTGCTGCAGTATTTCACTTGGTTTGCGACAGTAATATCGACGCTACTATGTTGTTCAGAATTATTTCCGTTCCAAGTTGGGTTCTTAGGGCCTCTCTCAAGACAGCCCATCAGTCATATATAATGCCCCTAAAAATAATATCGAAATTAGTTAAAAGTTTTAAATAAATTTTTATTTCAAATAAAGTGTTTCTGGTGATTAATATAAATTCTTCATGGATTGTTGACTTTCTTAATTGATGATTCAGGAGTGAAGAGAGTCATCAGAAATGAGAGTCTTTGAAAAGTAAAATATAATAGAGAGAATATGATGCAATAGCGTTTCCGTATCGTTTAAAAAAATCAGTGCTTCAGAAAATATTTATCTTTTTGTGTGCGCAATCACGATCTCGAGTTTACGTCTGGAAAAAGCAGTAGATCGGTGTTCATCGGGCCATGCGGATCTGTTCAAAGTCAAGCTGCAAACGTAGTTAAACAAATCCTATTTATAAATCGCTGCCCGTTTTCATACAAATTGATTACGCTATGAAGGATGCTATCTATGAAATAACGAAACCAATTTCTGTTCAAATTCCCCAGAAAAGTGATCTACTTTTGAGAAAACGCGAATCATAGAAAGTGACTATAAGATGTTTGACAAGGTCTGTCATCAAATCAGGTTTAATTTGGCGCCTTTTCAATTGTGATTTAGTGACTCTAATTTTATATAAATTTCCTTAGAGGTATTTATTAGTAAATTTTCTTAAGGGTGTTGGGTCGTTTTAGATTTAAAATTCGATTTCTTCATTTTACTCAACAAATATTATAATTAGATATTTTTTCGCTCTGTAGCGCAATTCACTTTTTAAATAGAAATATGCATACAGAGCGAAAAAATGTACAATTTTAATACGTTTTTTTTTAAATGAAGAGATTGAGTTTTGAAGTTAGATTTCAAATTCTTCGTTTTAAGGAAAAAGCATTCAAATTAAACAATTTTTTGCTCTATAGGCACACTTTTATTTCTAAGAGAAGTACGTATACAGAGCGAAAAAATATTTAATCATAATATTTGGTGATTAAAATGAGGAAATTAAATTTTAAGTTAAAACTTGGTTTCAACGCCCTTAAGGGCATGTGGTAATTACCATAAGAGCAAATTTATTTTCCGCAACTTCACGCTCACAGTAATAAATATTTTTTGCTAAAACTAGGCCATTTACCTCCGTTTCGTTTAGACGAAGGTAAATGGCGTAGTTTTAGCAAAAAATATTTATTATTGCAAGCGTAAAGTTGCGGAAAATAAATTGCTCTTATGGTAAAGTATCACATGCCCTTAAAGTATTATTTCTTAATTCAAAATTTACATTTCAGGCATCTTATCAATAATGGAAAAGAATTCTCACCCGGGCAGCTAGGAAAGTTGATTATTTGAGAAAAGGAGGAGCTGAAGAGTTTTCTCCAGAGAATTAGAAGATGGAATAATTCTTAAAACTCGATTCAATTAAGGGAGATAATTTAAGAAAATAAAATGCCAATTAATATGAGTGCAAAAGAAGCAGAGAGTTATCTCGGTCTTTTATATTCCACAACTGCTGCTTTATCCACAATTTCTATCGTTTCCTTGGTGGTTGCATGGCAACATTGGGCCTGGACTTTAGGTGCCTGTGTACACGTGGATTGTGAATGCATTTTGTACGGAGTGAACACGTTTAGTACATTCGTAGGTGGTGATGTGAAAATTTGCCATTTTGGAACTTATGGTCTTACTCCAACTTTACTTGTTGGACTCTGTCTTGGTATTTACCATGGATATAGAAGTTGCATTCCAAAAACCCTGGATCAACCGAGAGTAATTGCTCGAAACGAGAGATTGGACAACAGGTACATTATTTTGGCACTGATATGTCTTCTCCTGAAATTATAGAAGGAGATTGTTATTTTTTTCCATAAATTAAAGGTGTTGGGGGCAAGCTCTATCTTTAAAATTCCATTTCTTCATTTTACTCAAGAAATATTATAATTAGATATTTTTTCGCTCTGTAGCACAATTCACTTTTTAAATAGAAATATGCATATAGAGCGAAAAAATGTATAATTTTAAAACTTTTTTTGTAAAATGAAGAGATTGAATTTTGAATTTAGATTTCGAATTCCTCGTTTTAAGGAAAAAGCATTCAAAGTAAAAAATGTTTTGCTTTATAGGCATACTTTTATTTCTAAGAGAAGTACGTATACAGAGCGAAAAAATATTTAATCATAATATTTAGTGATTAAAATGAGGAAATCAAATTTTGAAGTTAAAACTTGGTTTCAACACCCTTAATGGTAATCTAAAATTATTGGATTATTTTTTTCTCAGAGTATTGTGAGATAATTATTTGAAATGACAAAAATTTCTGATCTATGGTAGAATTAAAAAAATGTAGATTTAGGGAAATAAGAATCTTTTACCATTGAAATTAGAAGTAATTCGCTCACTTCTTTTTTTCAGAGACTTCATCAATGGAGCAGTTGTAGTTGTAAGACCCAAGCAAAGAGAGCCTTGTAAACAGTGGGTGCTTGCATGTTTTTTGTCTGCAATTTTAGGATTCTTATCCTTAGCCCATGCAGTGGTTCTTACAGATGGATATTACAAAACCTGTGAACAATACAGAAGAAATCTGGTTAAAACTCTTGGTTCCAGAGGTCGTGAACTTCAGGTAACTATAAAAGTCTATTAAAAAAATTCGAAAATTTGAGCCCATCTTTTAAGAAACTGAAAATTACAAATAAAAATTATTTATTACTGTAACAATATTCCCTCGGATGTGTTAAATATAATTAAATTAATCCTGGCCTGACGTTATTTTTATCAAGCTTAACATTTTTAAAACCTGCACGTATTAATAGCATTTCTTAGTATATTCGTTGGGAATTTTGATTAGATGACTTACCATATTAGTAACAAATTAGTACATTCATATTCTTGTTGATAGGTGATTCACAATCGTCTCCCCTGTGGTGCAATTTTCGATTATATGGACTATCTGACACCAGATGCAAATAACTGGAGGCGAGGAGACGAAATAAATACTGGCGTATCTCTTCAGCTTGCAATTGCTTCCACTTGGTTAAATTTCTTCACCTGGATTCTGATTTTCACGATTAATTTCATCATGGCAAAACGGAGAGTAAACTCTTTAGGAGAAAAATTGTGTTGCTGCTTTTAGGATCCATTACATCACTCATCTAATTTCTTTAAACACAATTCAGTACTTAATATCTGTTAATTATTAACTAATTAAATTTAATCGTTGTCGTACAAACAATTAAGACTCGAGACTGAGACATTCTATTATGATACATTTTATTTCAGCATTCTGTACTTTATACATAGATACAATCATATTATTTTATTTTATATACATCACATCACCTATTTATTATTGAAAAATATCTCACAAATCGTTATACACTTCTGGATAACGGTGCTGAAAAAAATAACTGTGCGGAAATAAAATTCTTCCTACGAATAAAATCCCATTTTCATGCGCACATATATATATTAATTTTTTCTCTATCGCTGTGTAATAATTGGGATAACAATAATACAATGTTAATTTATAAGTGTGTAAGTTACGGACGATTAGTTCAGTCTCGAATTTCAAAGCGAAAACGAAAATCAAATTTCGCTTCCGATTCGAAACTGAAAGGTCGTTTTAAAAAATGCATTGTCGTCTCATATATGAGAAATAAAGATTCGGTTCCTTTTTTCTCTTAAATGTAACAAAAAAAAAAGGTAGAAGAGATTGTAAAAATACTAGCCAGACTCACAAAAAATAACAAATACAAAAAGTGGGTCGAAATCTATTCTCATTCGAAGTAGCACAAATGTAGGATTATTCAAAAAAGGGACGTTCAATTAAAAATTATCTTAAAAATGACTAATACACGCGTTACAATAAATACAGGCAACAATTAATACCTTTGTAGTATTTTAACAATTTTCAACGACGCGAAAAATTTTTTAATTACACTTATTACATTAAATACTGCGCGCTTTTCAATATTTTTTTTCTAGAAACTTATGCTTTTAAAAAAAACGCTCGTACATACAATTTTTTATTAAAAATGGAAAGTATTATGAATACTGCAATATTTGGCTACAGGCAGTGTCTAAAAACGAAAATCATCGGAGTAATCAAGCGTAAACATGAGTCTAAAAAATATACCTCTAACGATAAAGGGAATGTATATCATTGTCGTTTTTTGAAATTATTAACGATAATTACTACAACAGTTCAGGACATTCTCGAAATTGGGAAACTTCTTTCACATTACATTTTTCTGAAAATATTTTAAGATAAATTAAAAATAAAAAAAGAATTTAATTGTTTAAGGCTAATGAATAAGAATATTAAAAACTGTAATTATAAATTATTAAGACAATACAAAATACAGTTGATGTACAACTTTCTTTCTAATTTATAAAATTTCTTATTTGTTAAATTAAACAAAAGTTGAAATAAAATTAATATTTTTCAGAAAAATGCGACTAATCTAGAAACAAATTTCCAGACTTTGGAGGCCTATGGGTCGATAGCACCACAATTTCAAGAGACTAATAATTAAGCAAATTCACCCACTTTAATAAAGAAATGTCCTAAAGTTGGATATTAAAATTCCCAAAAATTGGTCTCTTCATTACAAATCGAAAGATACTTACAAAATATACGAAATTTATGCAAAAAAATTAGGTTTAGAATTTTTACTTGTCATATTTCTACTGATCTTACTGCTTTCACAACACCGTAAATAAGTACAGGTTTCGAGAATAACGCAAAATACAAGCCTGAAGATTAATGGATAATTTGATAAAGGAAGGCACCTAATCACATATTAACTAGTATCTACAATTATTTCAATTATCTCACATAAATATATATGATTACTTCTGTTTTACAATGTATACTCTTTCGTAGACTTGTTTAAGATATTGTCTCATTTTTACATCTCTCCTAGAATTTCCACGCGAATTCAATAAATCACTAGAAACACACTAGAACTTGATAACCGGTATTTTCGACCTTTGATTATTGAAAACAAAATCTAAAGACCGAAATATCAGATCTGACAAGAAACTTCTGACTTCAATGAAACTTATGACTGTGAATATAAATCTTAAAATCGTTTTACGGACAATATAATTTTTTTGATACAATATATAGCCAAATAAAATAAAATGTATAATCAAATAAATTCTTCTACAGAGATTTCGGTTTGCTATTAGGACTGTTAATGATTCAGTCTTTCTTAATAAGGCGATTTTAATAAATTACTTTCCTCTAAAATTATTTTTGATTGCGAAGATTGTGAACCATTATATTGTCTATAAAACTTGACTGAATTATTTTCTTAGTCATTATTTCTTAGATTAGTTAATTTTTTAAAATAAAATTGCTACAAATACGAGAAATAATAATTTGTGAAAATGAACAGATTTAAAAAATTCTTTGAAATTTTTTAAAATTTGTCATAAGGTTTCATTGAATTAAAGTAGACTTGTATAAATGCGTATGTTTCATCGAATACAATATGTTTTATCTGCCTCGCAGTAGTTAGTCTTTCGGATTACGCTATTGGAAATTCGCGAATTTTGATCTGTACAAATGTAGTGAAAATGCTTTAGCTGCAAAAATAGATGCTTGTATTTGCCTTTATAGACTCTTTCATATTTTGGTATCAAGCTGCCAAGTTTGAAGAACTTGGTTTACTAAAGAGAAAAATATCAGAGTTGTTCGACAAGGAATTTATCGCACTCGTCTTTCTCCTTAAATATAATAATAATCGTTTTCTTCCTTACTTATAAACGTTCTTGAAAGGCGAGAGCTAGCTTAAGAATTGAATACTTTTGCTAAATTTAACGAAATAAATATCTTAATATAATAGCTTATCTCGCATAGTGCACCATCTTTCTTATATAAAATCACTCAATACTTTTTTCCATCTTATCTAGCCAGCCAGTCAATAGCATACCTCGATTTCCTTATTGGCTAAATTGAAAAAGTCTAGTACCTAATAATACGAGGTCACTGGACTTTCACAAGGCTATTTTTTGCCGAGCATAATCATTTGTTTCTGCAGAGTGGGATTTCTGGCAATACAATCGAAGTTTCTACAAGTTTATCTGGAGATTCAGGTTCTTAATTTAAAAAGATCTAAATTCGAAGAAAGGATTTCGTTCTAATTGATGAAAGTTGAATATTCAAAATTATAAATAGTAGACGTTGAGATAAGCTTAGATTTATTTTAAAAGAAAAGAAAGAATTCTTTCATTAAATAAAATTTGGTTTCCCTATCCAGGAATTAGTCTTGTCTCTATTTTCTAGCTTTGAACATGATAAAAATATTAAAGCTCTGTCTCAAAAATTGGTGATTATAAAGTAAAATATTATTGTCAATTCCTTTTTATGAAAATTTTGATTGAAGGAGTTAAAGTAATTAGCAAATTTTTTTAGAAGTCACTTCCAGGTTATTAAGTTTAATAATTAATAATTGTTTTTGGATTTTTTGTAATTTTTTCACTTTAATACTTTTCTAGAAAAGGGACATACTATACAACTATTTCAGTTAGTAAACAAAATTTCAAGACTTCAGAAAAATTTACATCTTAGCAATCGCAACAATCGCTTTTACCAAATTGTTCCCAGATTATAAAAAATCCCTGTATTTTTCACATTTAAGATATTTTTTATAAACGTCCAATATTTTTTACTATTTTTAATTTTTGTTCCCGACAGTTTTTAATGAATTACATTTGAAATTGATAAAGAGAATTTTTGCGAACAAGATTTGACTTGGAATAATCGCTCAGTGAAATATTTTTTTAATATAACCATGCATTTTGCAAGTAGATTCTTATAAAATAAAAAAAAGCTGGCTCTTGAGGTGTAAATATTAATAAAAAAGCTGCCATACTAGGATTTTACGTAATCCAATAAACATCACTAAGAAATAAAAACTAATCTAATATTACAAGTAATACAAAAATATAAAATTCAAGATTAAAATAACCACAAAATTTCTAAATCGAAGGAAAATACTTTTTAAGCAACATTTATCAAAACTGAGACCAGCTGCCATTTTCAGTAAAATTACGCTCTGAAAAAAAATTAAAAAAAAAATAATAATAATCAGAAACCAGGGTTTCTAATCATTGAAACGCTCAAAAGTTCATAAAAAATGAACGAAATCCTGTTGTCTTCAAATCGTCTATCAAAAGAGAGTGTGTCGAATGATTTAAAATAGGATTTTATATCATGTCATGAAAATCCCCTATCCAGAATCAAAAAGTCTAGAAAAATTTTACATTAAAATAAAAACGAATTGTGAAGGTTAGAGATTTAAAACTTGAATTTGGTACATTTACTTCCAGATAAAACGCTTGCGTACCTTCGAACAACCTTATCCAGTTTCCCACTAACGTGCCCTCAAGTGAAGGGATTGCTTCTTCTTTTCAAAGATCCGAATCTCTTTTCCGGTTCCCTGATAACTTCAAAAGGCGCCACTGTCGTTCCCGGATGTCTCTCATCATTTTCATCACTCGGAAAATCCTCAAAACTCATATTACTAACTCCAGCCGCCACCGCCGGACTCTTCTTCGGTGTCTTCTTATAACTTGACCCCTTGCTCTTATGTAAAATCTTCACCGGCAAGACATTAATAGTGTCGCTTCGATTCTCATTAATCAAATGATACTTGGACTTATCAGCTTTCGATTTATCCTTTTTGTTTTTTGGGGAATCGTCCATGACTAGTGGTTCCGGAGACATCGGAGAAACAATATCCGAATTCATGTCCGGCCTCGAGACGCTATTCGTCGCCTGAATCGTAATTCTCGTTGCGTGTTCAACTTGTCTACAATAATCCGAATGAATCTGCACAGATCTAATTGAGTGTCCGGACTGAGCACTTGTTGATAAAATTGAAGTGAGGGCCTTATCAACAAATGTTGGCGATTGGGAAAGAGGTAAAGAAGTTGGTCTTTCTTGAAGACTCATATTTAAAGTCGTAATCTCATCAAAAGGAATCGATCCAAAGAGATCTTTCGATTCTGAATCAACAGTTCCAGATTTTACAGTCACAACTCCAAATTTAGAAGCTGATGTGACTGGATTGCTCCTGGAAAAATCGTTCTGATAGTGAGAAGTCGAGTTTGAATAATCAGGATACAAGGGAAGCTGATTTGACATCATTTTAGATGTATTAGACATTATTGGAGTTGGATTAGTCATCATTGGAGTTGGATTAGACATCATTGGAATTGGATTAGACATAATCGGAGCTGCATTAGTCCTCTGCAAACCTTCCTCCGGAGCAACAAAGGGATCAACCTCTCTAAAAGTAAAACCACTCGAACTAAAAGGCGAGGATCCAAAAAGATCCTTCTGATTATTCTCCTCCTGGGAGTTGTTTTCAATTTTGAGTATAGGTAAAGCAAAATTGTTGTAATTGCTCTGAAGCTGGTCAACAGCGTTTGAGATCCTCGAAGGCACGAAACTATACTTTGGATCTGCCTCGTCATCAATGTCTACCAGTGTTCCGGAAATTATTGGAGAACTGGCAATTGGCGTTACCAGATTAGAATTATGAGGCGAATTTGTGATGCTTTGCTCTGTGTTTTTGGAGCTTTCACGACTGCAGCTGCTTTTTCTGGAACTACTGGACCTGGGGAAAGGCGCAAGGGCGAAGACGTCCTCATCCGCTTTCCATATTCCGTTCTTCAGAGATTTGAGATTTCCCCCATCGTCTGAAGAACTGTCGTTATTTATCAGAGGCTTGACTCTGTATTGATGACCGACAAAAGGATCGCCGTGGGTTTGTTCAGGCTTTGCTTCGGGGTCGAGCTCGTCATCCAGAAGAAGAGGTTTTTCGCCGTATTGATGTCCCACAACTGGATCTGACCCAATCGTGGGGAGTTGTTGTTCTCGATTATGTCTACGGTGCTTTTTTAATCTGTGGTCGTCCTCATGAGTGGCAACGGATTCGCATTCAGCATGATAAGCAGAACTTCCACAGGTTCTAACGCTTTCGGAAATGGTCTCGTCGATTTTTTCCCGGTCGTCTTCGTTGTCTCCGTTGCAATCCTCGTCATTCATGGCCTTCAAGTCAGAAGCGGAACCAATGGAGTCGTCGGATTCGTATTCGACAGGGGCGTTGTTTATGTCCTGGGAAGTTTCTTTTCTTCTGCGACTGAGAACGGCTTTCATGCGTCGTCTTTTTTTCTTGGTGCGGTCTTCGGTTCTTTGAGCGATTTCCTTGTCGCTGTCGCTGGAAACTTCGTCGGCATTGAAAGCTAGCTTTTCGTATTTCGAGCGATCCTCGATCGGGGCTTTTACGAACGGAGGAGATACGGGACTAGATTCTGCTAATAGGGACGCCTCGTCGTCGACTCCTGCACTCTCAGCTTCCGGACTCCACTGGGTGAAGATCTTCACTCGTGGCTCGTCGACCGCTCCTGCACAACAAACAATTGATTTTTTTAATTCTGGGTTAAAAGCGGACTTTAGTTTCAGGTTTAGTTTTAAAATCAGACACGTTGAGGAGTTTTGTCTTTTGAAATAG
This sequence comes from Synergus magnus, assembly GCA_032275165.1. Taxonomy (NCBI): domain Eukaryota; kingdom Metazoa; phylum Arthropoda; class Insecta; order Hymenoptera; family Cynipidae; genus Synergus; species Synergus magnus. The sequence continues at coordinate 9,815,189 of JAUESH010000043.1, read as the reverse complement.
CATATATATTTTTATATTAAGGAAGCGAAACTTCTTAAAGACTCGAAATTAACTGGATGATTCCTTCTTACTTGATTAACAAAGTTTATTTTTTTTAATGTTGAAACTCTTCTCAATAAAATTAAGATTTCACACTACATAACTTCAAAGAATTTCGATTTTTTGCGAAAAATATTTAATATCCTCTTTCCTACAATTTTCATTTTACAGATTGAAAATCTTAAATTTAAATCGACCTTTAAAGTTTTGATAAATAATTCATAAAATAAATAATAAACAGAAAATTAAAGCATATCAAGTGGAACAGTTATGGATTTGTAGCATTAAAATAAAATATTTAAAATTAAACAATTTACAAATCGAGTAAAATCGAATCATCCTCTTAATGTTAAGTGCCAAGAGACTCGTCAGAAATTATTGTCCCCGATATATTTTCATTACAGTAAAAATAAGTTAGTGGATAATTACATACTAGGCCAATAATTTTCGACGAAAGAGCCTATTACATAAAATACCTTAAATACCAGTTAGTAGCCGATGAAAGATCAATGAACATCAGAAGAAAACGTTGATAGCATTTGTACTTACCTAACCAGTATAAAAACCTACCCAGTGCAATAATTTTCACTGCGAATCATGGAAATGAGTGCTCAAAATAAAAGATAAATTCTCTGTTGCACTAATCGACCCATTGCCAGTTTAAGAAATTATAAACAGAATCTAAAGTAACAGAATGTATGCGATAATATAGAAATAACAACACAATTTAAGCCTAGAGGACAGGAGGTGTCTGATTAGGTCTGTTGCAGTATCGATGTAATGTAAAAAAAAGCGCAATCTAAGTTTCGAAAATTTCTATATACACTCAGACATGTCACAACATTATCGCCAATTTCGCAAAAGAAAACTATTTATAGCTAATGTTAGTACCGCCACCACCTCGTCTGGAACAGTCCTAATCAGATTTTGGAGGGTTAAGGATTTAAAAAAAAAAAACGCAGTAATCCCCTTAATTAAAAGTAATTATTTTATCTTTAAGCACTTAAAAAAAATTTCTATTTTAAAATACAAATCGAATTGGAACAGAAAATTGTTTCTCAAAAATTGAAACAAAAATAAAAATTCATTTCCGCAAGGATTGCTGCGTTTTGAAATTTCCGTGAGCAGAAAAAACAAGACTTTGTATGCTAATATAGATATTTATTGCTGTAACATCATTTATTGTAATACACAGCAATGTACGAAATTTTCAGCCCATCGCATTACTCATAATATTCTGTAAAACAACAACTTTCTTTGCGTATTCTCTTTCTCTTTTTGCACTTTATACAACGATTTGAAGAAGAAATAAGCATGCTTCGTCCACTGGTTTTTAGAGACTCTAAGCTATTCGCATTGGTTAATTTTTTTTTTTTTTCAATTGATCTTATCTTCGGGGATAATGTATAATGTTATTCATATTATAGACATCAGATCTGGGAATCAATGCGGGACGAGGATAATCAAGTTCTTTAGATGATTAGACTCACATTAGATTAGGAATTTTAAGCCTCCCAAACTCATTAGGGTGTTCCAGACAGTGGACAGACAGATTAATTTTTTCTTAAGATTGTTCGTTTCAACGAGAAGTTTTTTTTACATTTCGCTGACTCTTACTTACTTTTAAAGTCACCGAAAGCTTCTTAGAGGCGATTGACTTTTTTTTTTTTTTAATTATTAGGGTGCCAATTAACATTAGTGCCATTGCAATTAGAATTAGATATTTACAGAGTTATTGAAACAAGCAAACAAGCCAGCATTCTCTCAACTCACATCCCCAAATAAACTTCATTTTATCTTCTTTCCTTTGAATTTCATCAATTGGAAACTATTCCAAGATGTTATATACAAACATTTATCATTAAATTGTAAAAATAACACATGTTTTAAACAATAATCAATTTTGATTTGCATAAAATAATAAAAAAAACTGTTGAGCAACTAATAAAGATATAATCGTAGTATATAAGTATTTCTCTGTGCAAAAAGAAATATAAAATTATTGCAAATTGCATTTATGAATTCTTTTTTATTATTTGCGAATGTAGCAACATATTTTATTTAACAATCTTTAATTTAATTTTGTTCCCATGTGATTAGAAATCAAAGAGAAATTTTAGATTGCAATTTTTTCACAACGAAAACCTGAACAATCCACTGAGTTCTAAAAAATAAATTTATTTTAAAGAACAAATTTTGTTATTTTGCAAAGGTTTTGTTTTAAAATTTAAAGTAGTAAAATTTCATATTTCTTATAGAAATTCCCGCAAGTTTATATAAACCATGATAAGTCACCATGCACAATCACATTCGCGGAAAAAGTCAACCATTTTCAAGAAAAATAGATTCGATTTCCCGAAAGACATGCTGATACATTCACAATTACAAAAGGAGATCACACATCAATAAGTACAGTACTACTTTAGAATGGTAGATAAACACGAAAAATGTAGAATTATTTCATTGAAACTGAGAACTAGCTTTCATATTTAATCTAAGAATTTATATATCAATATTTATTATATTCATAAATGTGCATTTAGGTCGGATAAATAAATATATTAATGTATTACAAAATCAATTAAAAAGTAGAAAAACGAGGTTTCAGTTTGTAATTATAATTTATTCAAACTAGAAAATATATATTGAATGATTTTTAAAATGAGACGTTCAAATTTCTATTCGCTTAAGACAAGAAAACAACCAATATTAATTAAATATATTTGCTTTCTTGTTAAATAGGCGTTTCTAATTCAAAAATAAAATTTCCAAACAACAAATATTCAAATAAACCATTTTTATATTTTTTTATCCGATCGCGTGCATAAAAGTCCTCACAAAGTTGAAAAGTTGATGCGTTCAATCAAGAAAAGTTTTGAAGAAAGCATTGCGAAGAGAAGATTGAAAATTTAAAATCAACAACTGATCGTGTCATCGGTAATTGTGCTTCCAGCAAAATCAAGTAGAAAAGCTGAGCTTAAATTGTATTTAAAAGTTGTCCAAGTTCATAGTAACATCTTTTGTATTCTATACTTTTATCTATCAAGAATATTTACACTAAGCGCATTTTGCGCACCGACGTGTATAAGCCTGAGTAATAGAGTTAGAGAATTCTGGTCGCTTAAAATTTAAGTCAATTATTCAGTTATTCAATTATTCAATTGTTCAATTTATATAATTAAATCTATAATGTATCTCACACTACACTTATTAACACAAAATATCTCAACGCACCACTCCTTCCTTTTAATTTCTCACACTTAGCAAACAATTCCATCTTTCCAGTCAAACTTGAGACTATTTACAATAACCAATCCTCTTCGCATTTGCTGGATTTAGTAACTCATATCACTTGTTTTGCGTCGATAATGTCTTTCAAGAATCAAGTTATAGATTAATTACAACTGCAATTTAGTGATTCTATATATTATGCATAACTTGGATTTTTAAATTCGATGTACTGGTATGGTTAGCGCAGTAAACTGCCATAACAGGTGGAAACTTATATTTTATAGAACGAATCCTTTCTAAGGGATGATTGAGCATAAAACTAACTGAGCAAAATTTAATCACAGAAATATTCTCAAAACTCTCAAATTATTTGATCTATTAGTGTCAATTTATCAATAATTTACAATATTGTTCTCTTAATTACAATCTCTCAGTGTTTTCTCAAAGTTGAAACCGGCTTTTTATCTCAAAGTGCAGACTCTTAGAATTTTATATTCTAATATTCAGTTTAAATTCTTTGATTAATTTCTTATTTTCCCTAGTAATCATTTAAGGTTTTAGTTTAACGGAACATTTACTTAAGTTTTTAGTTTCAATGTATAATTATCTAATTTGTTCGTAATAAAGCTTTAATTATTATTTTTGGTCTCGTTTTGCACTCATCCTAAATTTATAAATACAATCAGGTCTGATTGTTCAAATTTGAAGCCTTCCATCTTTGAAAGCCTCAAACTTTTAAATATATTTACCAATTAACTCTGAATACATTTTGTCTGGTACAGTCGGCACTTTGAATTTTCTACTTACATACTCAAGTATGTTTGACTTGAAAAATACCTTACCCAAAAATCAAAAAATAAAACAAAAGGCAAAGGTATTTCGAAAAGGAAAAAAACAAACTAAAATTTCCAACTCGGAAACTAAGTACTATAATAATCGTCGACAATTCTGTCCTACATCTATAATTATACTTATAAACTTATTTTGACACAGAGTTAGAAATAATATGTATTTTTATGGCTGTAAATCTAAATATGTATATGTAGTTAAAAATCTAAAGACTAGAACTTCATGAAATCTATATCGTTTTGAAAGATCGTTTAACGATCATATTCCTATTTCGTAAGGATAGAATTTCGGAGAAACAAACAGTATACGTCCATTAATTTAACGCATTATCAATGCATAATTCATTAAAATAAATGTTCATCACTATCAAGAAATATCTTTGGTTAATTTTCAATTTAAAGAAAACTTTTAAGAAAAGTGTCAATTAATTGCTTCGTTAAAGAAAAATCCCTTTAGAATCCTGAGACCGAGTTTTTTTTAACCAGTGGAATGATTAAAGGTCTAAAATTATCTTTTTTTTACAGCTAGAAACCAAAAACGATAACCAAAAAATTATCGTCTTTCACATCGAAACATATAAATACTCAATTAATAAAGTACACTCATGCACCGATTATTTGCACATCTCGGGTCTTGAGTGCAAATAATCGCAGCGCGGATTCAGGTAAAAATT
>JAUESH010000043.1:9708148-9765415 GCA_032275165.1 Synergus magnus | reverse complement strand
ATGGGGCATTCCATGCCAAATCGACCACTTTTGACCCCGACCCCTTTCGATTTGGCCGAAACTTTTTTATTTTTTTCTACCCTATCAAAAACATTTATATATATATATATTTTTTTTTTAAATATTTGCAGCAATATTCCAAAGCATTATTGATCGGGAAAGGACATTCATATATGAAATTTATGTTGCAGTAACATTGCTGTTATTGGGGTTATTATACTTTGAAATACATGATCGAAATGTTTTTCATCATATACTACGTATAACCAATTCTGCGCGACATATTACACATTTCCCCAGCTTTTTCAGTCAATATAAAAAAGATATTACCTCATTTGTAGCGATTAAGCAAACTCTGACATATATGGAAATAATAATAATGAATATTTCAATCAGTTTGTATGAACTGTGTACAATAGTTCCTAGTATGTTTACGTTTTATGACAGCAATTAACCATTTCTTTCATATTTTGTATCGACTCGTCTGCCTCCAGTGATAATGAATTTGTTGTGAAATTTCAACATGCGGTAATGTGTCAAGAAGATTAATTCTTCAGACGCTTCGACACAATTAATTTATCTGTCTTAACTTCTAATGTCAGCTAAGGAGAGTCATACCGTTTTTTTCCTTTCATTTTTGTATACGTACTTACTTATAATCTTTTTTCAATTCCCCGACATTTTAAAATATAACGACATTTTATATTTTGTTAAAGTTTTAAAAAGTTAAAAAAAAAACAAACTACTGTTATAAGCTTTGTTTCATAAGTTTCTGTTCTATTCGAATTATCCATATTACATATAAATAAAGAATAATTTTAATTTTTTTTACCAAATTATGTTACGAAACTGTAAGTTTCTTTTAGTGATGCGTCCTCTTATAATCTCTTAATGACCTGAAGGTCTTAAGTGATCTTATAATCTATTGTAATCTCTTAACGACTCTAAAATGCTCTCTCGACAAACTCTCGGGATTATGCACATTAAATATTTAAAGCTTTAAGATAATATTGATAAAGTAACAAATTTAAGAGAAATGCATTAATAAATATGCTGTGCATTCTTCCTAAATAAAAATAATAAAAATAAATTCTTCCTAAATAAAAAATACAAAAAAATAGTATATTACATAAAATATGCATTTATAAGGACTGACCTGAGATTTTTGTACATGCTACTGTGAACCGGAAGTCCATTTTTGTCAAATTCGGTTTCATCAGTGTAAACCCAAGTGCCACCGACTTGATCCGTTTGTTCAAAAAGGGCCAGACTGTAAGTTTCAGGCCTGGAAATTACATGTCTAGCAACCACTAAACCAGCAACTCCTCCACCAATAATTGCGATTCTTGTTTTGCTGCTTGGCATTTCGAATGTCTGAACCTTCTGAGAAAACACCAGTATTCTTTTATTTTTTACTCACAAAATCAAAATGATGTGTTATTAGACTTTTTCGAAAAATCGAGATTTTATTTCAATTTTTCTAAGAGAAAAGGCGGGAAAGAGAAGGTCTTATTCCAAACGTATAAGAGATGATGCAACAAATTGACTCGTTAACTAAATTTAGAGATCAACTATGATTGCAATTAAAAAAAAAAACTTAATTATTGGCCGATCTCATATGAAATCGGGCACTGAGTCCATGGTAATTAGGGTGGTCCAAAAAATTATTTTTTAGATTTTTTAAGGTCTCACCCTCTCATTTTGTATCGTTTTATGAAAAAAAAAAATGTATTTTATTTTTAAATTAAATTTACCCCCAACTTTGCCAAACCTCACCCCTGGCTAACGAACTTGACCTTTAGTTCTTACGGCTCTTTTCAGAATTTAAGGACTTATTGAATTTTTAACACTTTGGGGTACTTTAAAGGTCGTGCCCTACCTTTGAACGTTTTTTTTTTTAAATCTCAAAGAATTAGGGAAATATTTTTTTATAAAATGACACAAAATAAGGGGGTGAGTCTTTAAAAAATCTAAAGAATTATTTTTTGGACCACCCTAATGGTAATGCCATAGAATTGTTTGGATTTGACACATATATTATTTTCCAAGGTAAAATTGAGATACGTATTTTTTGTTTTTGACCAAAAAATGTTTTCGCTAACTTATGGATATTTGAAGATTTACATGAATTATCAAAAAATTAATTATTTGCTTTAAAATGGTGTATCTTGGGAAGCTGCCGAAAAAAAATTAAATGTTAATTAACATTAATGTTAATGAACGTGAAAATGTTAATGTTTACAAGATACACCATTTTGAAAAAAATGTTCGATAATTTTTCTATAATGGGCTCAGTGCCCGATTTCAGATGATATCGATCTATTATTTCAAAACCAAAAATTTTTTACATAATAATTATTTAAAAGATGTATATTTCAAGGCAAGATTCTTGTTTTTTAAGGTATAGAGTAAAGAATGGATCAATTACTTTAAAAATGTATTAATTAACACAGTATAAGTGGTATAAATAAATGATTGAAGATTTAAAAATTTTTTTAGAGAATAAAAAAATTAATGGAGAACTGACCTATATAACTAGTAAACAAAATATGGATTATCTCAGAAGCAAAAATGACAATTAATAACAAAGTAATCCTGAAGAGAACTGACTCGGTCGGTGAGTATAGAAAGACTGAAACTGAAAGTCGAACAGAGTAGAGATATGCGACCTGGGTTGCATAAAGGCCCCTATCCCGAACTCAACTTCCCCCGAACGAGACTCTTGTTCTCTTTCTCCCCTCTCTCTATCTCTCTTTCTTCCTCACCATGTGTATATCCAAAGTGAAAAATAAAGAAATTGCTCTCTTTCATCAGATTTTAGAAGAACCATGTGTGAAGAAACAAACACAGAAGAGTTCACATGCTCTTCTGATGAAATAAAGAAAAGCGTGCAGTCATCCCCCAATAATCAATGATTGAGAATCCGAGCTCGTGAGAATCATCAGCAATTGCTCCAAACGATCTGTATAGTAAATAAAATAAATGTTGTATTAATGAAACTGATATCTTTGGCACGCAAATATATTAGTGCAGAAAATTTGAGAACTTTACTTAAAAATCGTCATTTAGTTCAATTTTGTTATCGAAAAATCATCGAAAATAAAATAATCACATCAGACGTTCCACTGACCTCAATAACCTCGTTCTTATCACTCATCACCGGATATTATTTGGCTTAAAAGGGAATTATAAAAAGTCTCCATCAGTTCTGTCTTTTTTCTATTTCCTGAGTTGAGACGCATTTTAAGAAATTATTTAACCCTTTCAAAAAAGTTATCAGCCAAAGTTTAAAGATATAGTATTTATTGTGAGTTATTAACAATCTTCAGATATTACTTTAATCTCGACTTTAAGGCTCTTTATTTTTATTATTTATTATTTTTAAAAACAAGTTGACATCAAGCTCAAGCTCTTTAAATCATTCGAGCAGAAAGTTTTCGAGTCTAGAATATTTGATGCAGCTGCACTTGAAAAACTTTACATAAAAGATTCATGCATTTTGAATTTTATTACTTCTGTAGGGAGATTTAAAAGCAATTAGACTGAAAAATTATTTATAAACGTAAATAGATCAACCGAAATTATAGAAATACAGAAGATATTCCAGCAAAAATCTTCAAGTTCATAAGTTTCTAAAATGTCCACGTTTTGAAACCCTCTGAACGATACGAAAAAAAGTCAAGAGAAGAAAATCATTGCTTTTTCAAAGCCCTACAAGAAATGTGCCCGTGAAACGGGCAGGTTTTTTTTTCCACAGGGCATTAAAATTGCATCAGATCAGGCACGCTGATGCAAAACTGAAAACGATGTAGGTTGATGAAATACAAGTCTAGAAGTTTCAGTCGTAATTTCAAAGTAGTCAAGTTATATGGTCTTTGCTATTTATTGGCCATAACAAATCCACTTGGTTTAAAACGTATGTTTTTTTAAAAAGGAGAAACCTGTTTTTCTGTTGCAGGAAATATGAAACGCTTCACGTTCTGGATCATTAAAGTAAAAAACAAAAAATGCCGCCTTTTCTTTCACGATAATTATGAAGCCGTTACGAAAACGTTAAATAATCAGTTACAATATTTTTTTAAACAACAATCGTGTCACGAGACATACCTTATCTTTATTTTGTAATCTGAAAAGTAATTTAATTCATTTCTTGCAAATATTATCATAGTTTTGAAAGTTTCGATTTAACTTAAACTTAATAAAACAAGAATATAAAACAAAATAAAACAAAACATTCCACTTGCAATTTAGAGTGAAAATTTTCAGACTATAGTTTTATTTATGGTAAAAAAATATATAGAAGTAATAAGTTAAAAACCGATTCAGTCATTGTCCTTCAAAGCATTTAGTCTAAATAAATCTAATCTAGTCTAAATAAAAAACTAAAGGACTCTTCCAATGATTTTTATAGTGAAGACAAGAAAAAAGGATTTAAAACCAAAATTTTAAATGTCTGAGTTCCGATGACTGTAAATTGAATCCTTCAAAATTATTTATCTTTGTGAGAAAATGAAGATAAACGTGTCAATGCGAATCCATTGAAGGAAAAATAAATGCTATTTCAGGCATGAAGATTGCAGAATAATTTTTCTCAATGATAAGTAATGAATCAAAGCCGGAAAAAATATTTTTTTTTAAAATATTGTACATTTCCTGTCTGTGTATGAGAAATTAATTTTTAGACTATATAAGCTGCGACCATTTAAGCTTGCTTTATTTTTAATAAAACAATAGTCAATACCTTTGGAAAAAAATAATTATTGTTGTCTGTTAGTAATTTCAATTACCATTGTGTTGGTGACAAATATAATTTGAAATATAAAAATGTTTCACTGACTGACATAAGATAGCAGCACAAGAAGGTATAAACTTGACAAAGATAAAGGAGAAACCGGCGTTATTCAAGATTTATACAAAAGTTTAATATGTTAATTAGAGTTGTTCAAATCTTCGAAGTATTTTCTTCCATGTTTTATTTGAATATTTCCATGTAAGCCTCATTTCCTTGCACCCCTAGCCCTATATTCGCTTCTGCCTCTTTTAAAATTACAAACTTCACAATTTAAAAGCGTCGACTGATTATGAGAGCATTATTTGACACTTGAAAACATTTTTTTAGATATACTTAATAAATTAAGTAACTTTCTGATTTTATTCTTGGTTTAAAATTTAATAGTGGACTTCATACTTAGTATCTCGTAAATCAACTCCTTCGTTTCTGACGTAAGTGACATTCTATTGTGCAAGTCAAACAAAACTAAATCTAATTGTAAGATTCCACACCTGAAAACTAGTAGCAATTTGCTTAGCAGCTTTTATCAGAATCCTCACTAAGCTCAGAAGTTCTTTCATTACATTCTGGGTCCAACTGATTGGCGCAAAGAACAGACGCACAGTGTTCACTCTACGTCCTTGCGAATCTACACGAGTTTGGTGATATAAAAAAAGAGGAATATTGTAATCAATTCAACTCAAGAGACTCGATCCAAATGTAGGTAAACTTCAGAAAGCGCTTCACTAGTTCCACTTTATTTTAGAATCTATTTTAACTCACAAAAAATTTCAACACTGTTTTAGAATCAGAGATTCTCACATTCTCATTTCTCTAAAAATTTCTTTTCAATTCTTGCATTTTTCATGTTATAAAATGTGAAAATAACCATAAAAAATAAATAATTTGCACTCTGAAGATTGCAAATGGATTCGCAAAGGCTAAGGAGTTGAACATCTACATATAAATAATAAATTAGTGAAATTTCGAGATCGGAAAATTCAAAAAGAATATCCGATTTTTTACTACTAAAAAATGGGTAAGGGTAAGTAAATTTTGAAAATTACGATATTTGCTATTATCCGGATTTTGACTGATGAAACTTGGAACTATACTACATTGTACCAAAGTCATAATTAATAAATAGAATAAAAAAAAAGAAGAATGATAACATTAATTTATTGATTAAATTCCTTTTCCTTATCAAACTTAATATTATAATTTCTGTTTTAATTATTGTTTTACACAAGATACTTTATAAAATAGACCCATTAGAGTGAAATAATGATAAATGTAATGCAACACATCAATTCTAATTGAAGGACATATAAAAGGTCGTCCCACTATCAGTGAAATCAAATAATGCGCTCTTGATGCAGTTTAAACCGGAAGAAATTTAGAACATGTTTTAGAATTCATAATTAATTTCAATTGCATTTCAGAAAGTATTAATTGAAATAATTTTTAAAAGAATGACATTTTTTTAAGGGAAAGAATGTCTTTCGTGTCGGACTGTTCTTTGGATTTTAGTCTTTTGTGGCTTCGCTATGAATTATATGTTGAGGATCAATCTAAATCTCGCAATAGTTTCAATGGTTGTTCCTCATTTTCAATCTGCAGCCGCACTTCAATGTGGGCCCCAGAAAAATGTTAATCATACCACAATTTCCATAACTACTCTTCCATCTCCTCAAACTGTGGTAATTTTTCAATTAGGTGACAATCACCTATCCTTCAAATATTGACCCAAATAATTTATATATCAATTTATATTTATATTAACAAAATACAATAATATTTTTTTAACATTTTTCTAGAATGATCAGCTAATAGCCAATTTGAAAATAAATGCAATTTCCCAATTTGAAGACAGGTTCCAATGGAACGAATATGAACAAAGTTTGGCTTTAGGGTCTTATTATTGGCTCCACTGGGTATCTCAACTTCCAGGAGGTCTTTTGGCTCGTCGATACGGTACCAAAGTCATTTTAGGTTGGGCCAATCTCCTTACAGCTTTAGTGGGATTGATTATTCCAGTTGCAACTAGTTATCATCTTAATGCTTTGATTTTTCTTCGAGTCATCCAAGGTTTTGTTGCTGTTAGTTCAAAATTTAATCTCAAATTTCGGTACAATTAATTTACATATACATTAATAATTAATTTATTACTATTCTAATTGTTTTCATTAGGGTGTGTTTTGGCCTGCTATGCATAATATGACTGCTAAGTGGATCCCTCCTCAAGAAAGAAGCAAATTTGTTAGTTCATACTTAGGTAAGACAGAATTCAAGTATTCATTGAATATATTCCTAAATATCTATTTATAATATTTAGGAATCATCACTAGATAATCAAATATGTAAAAGTTTTATAAATTTTAGGAAGTTCTGTGGGAGCTGCAATCACTTATCCACTGTGTGCATTAGTTATCAGTTGGTTTAACTGGCAATCAGCTTTCTACGTTACGTCCCTACTTGGAATTGTTTGGTATGTTTATATGCATAGTGATTTTCATCAAGTTTGCAAATCATTAAATCAGTCTCGCATCAAGCATTGTGGTGGTGCCAGACAAAATAAATAGATACATAAAGAAACAAAAGATATGTACCTATAATACATTCATAATCATGAGTAATGCACAAAATACTGATTTTTATTTATTTAACTTATTTCATCAAAGAAAGCAATTTGAAGAATTCAAGATTATTTGCGTTTTGCTCTTGGGTAATCGCATATCAAGAAATCAATAAATCAAGTTAAGTTATATAGATCCTAGTCCTCTATATCGAATCGAAGATTTAATCAACTGTTAAATCAATGATAAGAAAAGACTCAATTGTAGATTAGAATTTGAATAACAGGCGTTAAAAATAAATGTATTTTTATCATTGAAAATTACATTACATAGTGAGAATGAATATTGGAATAACGGATAGGTCTTTGGTTTGTAAGACTATTAATGTTGCAATAACAATAATTAAGGTTCTGCTTCTGGCAATTCCTTGTGTTCGATTCTCCGGATCAACATCCTCGAATTTCGGTGACAGAAAGGAATTACATTTTAGAAAATCTTTCTGAAACAAGTCAGGAAAAGAAAGTCCCATGGAAAGCAATAGTGACCTCTTGGCCTTTATGGGTAGTTATTGCTGCTCATTTTGGGGGAGGCTGGGGCTTTCTTACTATGATGACACAGGCTCCTTCATATTTTAATTACATTCATGGCTGGGATGTAAACGCTGTAAGTAATCATTTATATAACTAGCAATTATGATCCGCGCACTCTGCACGCGATTAATTTCTCATTTTTCCACTCTTTTTGCTAAAAAGATTCAGAGGATTCTAGACAATTTCAAATCAAAGGATTTTAAAATGTTTTAAGGGATTTCAGAAGTATGCTAAATAATTCAGAATTTTTTATTTTTCCTGTCTAATTTTAGGTATCTCAATACTTTTTTAAGATAGAATATTCAAATAGAATTCAAATGGACAGTGTGAAATATCACGCAGTTTTGCCAATCCCAGTTAACAGTACTGCCAATCTCAAAATAACCGGGATTTCCCGCTCTCATTTGAAATGAAACATTTATAAAAATACAATTATTAAGATTATAATTCAAGATACATTTTCATTATTTTGAAATAAAAAGGTGTAATTTTTTATTCTTTCAGGCTGGAGTTTTATCGGGACTGCCACATATTCTGAGGATGATTTTTTCCTACGGATTTGGAGTTCTTAGCGATTGGCTCCTTAGAAGAAAGCACATGAGTCTCACAAATGTACGAAAATTGGCGACATTCATGTGCACAATTGTTCAGGGTTTGATAACCTTGGGACTTAGTTACAGTGGTTGCCATGCAACTTTGGCAATTGTATTCATGATGACAGGAACTGCAGTCAATGGTGCAGTTTCTGCAGGAACTTTAGCAGCTCTTGTTGATTTGAGTTCCAATTATGCTAGTGTTATTCTTGGATTTTGTAATTTAATCACATCTGCTGCTGGGTTTATATCACCATTCGTTGTTGGACTGTTAACGAATAATGACGTAAGAAAATTATTATCAGAATATATAAAGAAGAGAAAATTATTTTTAAATTAATTAAAAATTAATAATAACAAAATTAATTGGAACTTTTTACAGCAAACGATAGAAAAGTGGCGACTAGTTTTTATAATTTCATCAATTTTGCTAATTCTTAGTGGAATTATTTATATACTCTTCGGGACTTCTGATGAGCAACCTTGGAATAACTACAGAAGTAAAGGAAACGCAGATAAATCTGAAGAAATGAAGGTACTTCGTTCCAAAACATATTTACAGCACGAAGTGAACGAAAAAGAACAACTCAAAAAAACAAGTGAAGAGAAAGCATGATTAGAAGAAACTGAATTTAAATGAACTTAATTTGTCATTTTTAATCATTTTAATACAAGGTCGAATTGAATCAAACTGAAAATCCTATTTTCAAAATGATGATCAAAATATGCAAAAAGAACAAATCAAAATCGACTGTAAAATACATATAACTAGGTATTAATGAATATATTATGATCTAGGATCTGCTGAATTTCCTGCACTTAGTGTGCAATATTAGTTATTATAATATTATTATGAATTTATTAGTTTTATGTAAGTACTTTAGAAATTTTCTAATCATCTCGCAACAAGTTGCGATTCGAATAAATTTTTGTCTCGATTGTTTCTTTTATTGTAACCTAAACCACAACTGTCAAAAATAAAATTCTTTATGAAAACACCAAAGAAAATTATCAACGTAGTAAACCATTTTAATCATTTCCGGAATTCTAAAAAAGTGAGTAAATTTTTTAATTGTTTTTACATTTTAAGTTAATTATAATCAATTTAGAAAAATGTGTTTCTTTTCTTTACGAATTCTCCTTTCAACCCTGAAATTAATCTTTTAAGTATATAACTCTTTATTTATTAGGTAAAAAAGCTTAAAAATAATTTTCAACAAGTTGGTTTTTGGTCCGTAGGCCGACAACAAAATAAAGAGTTTGAAATAGAAGAAAATTTAATTTCTATCAATCAAAGTTTAATAAAATGTTCAAATAGTCGTAGAAATTGTAAAAGAATTTATTTTTACCCTACAAATAAAATAACCAGATCTCTGGAGCATCAAAAATATGTAAAGAATAAAGAAAACCCCGATTCTCACAAAATTGAATTCTCTCAAGTAATTAATAAATTAAATAAATTAATTTATAACTTTTAATTTAAAAATTTATTATCAAAGGACATTCTAACTAAAAACATTCTTATGGTTAACTTTCAATAGCTTCAAGAAATAATAAAAACAAAACTTGAAAGTCAAAAAGAGGAACTTGAGGAATTGATTAATCAAATTTCAGAGAAACAGATTATTAATGAAGATTTGATGACCGATCAATATCATGATGCATATTTTATGAACAAAGTTGCAGTCTGTTTTTATTTTTAGGAACTGGAAAATTTCTAAACATTGAATTGAATTTTCTTTTTGTTTTTTTAATAAAATTATAGAAAAATGAAGAAGTTTATAGAACAAGATTAATAAAACGAATGCAAACAATGAGCAACTGGGATATCATAAATGAACAACTGAAGTATTTAGAAATATTTAAATTCCCTCTAAAAGAAGATCCCTCTAAAATAAAAAATTTCAAAAATCATGAATGTTGTAATAGAGTGTATCCTACTAATGAAAAAAGAAAAAGAGAAAACACATGCAACCGCTACACTTGTTAACAGGTATAATTATTATTTTTATAAAACTTCCATAAACCAATAGAAAAATAATTTTTATGGTTTTTCTAAATTTGAATTTTATGTATGCTTTAGAAATTTCATCTTTAATAGGGTATAAGAAACGATTATTTTTATTTAAATTGAATAATATTGCCAAGTAATGCAACTGAAGAGAAGGTCGCGATAAGGAATAAAGAGGCACTGTGAGAAAAATAAGATTAAGCTTTAACCGAAAAGAATAAAATTAATTTTAATGCAATTTATTTTTTTAGATGACTGACATCAATCAAGAATCTACAATTTCAACTTTGGATAAAAAAGGGAGTGAAGAGCATTTTGATGAATGTAGTTGTAAAGTTGAACAAGCCTTGAGTCTTATTCTTGGTGAAATTAAAAAGGTTTGCGGAATTTATAATTAAATAAAAGGTTAATTTCTTCAAATAATAAATTTTGGTAACGATTGAAGAGTTCAGAAAAATTAAACTCAAAACTTCTTATTCTTCAAAATTTTTTATAATCCCTCGAAATTATTGGCAATCTTCTAAAATCTGTAAAATGAACTATAATCTATTATTATTATTATTATTATTATTATTATTAGATCCATTTTTAATCAAAAATATTATTATAATTATATTTTCTATATATATATAATTATAATAATATTTTTGATTAAAAATTATTGTTTAAATAAATATTTTAATAATAGATTGATGCTATAATTCATCGTATAATACACTCAAAAAGAAAACAGGAATTCCTGCCCACAATCGATGAGAAAAGGGAATTTGTCAAATCAATAAATAAAGATAATAGCCAAGTATGTCGTGGAATAATCTATGATCTGAAAAATGAAAGACATGAAATTAACGAATTACTGAAACTTTATAATGTCTGCACACAAGAATTCTCGAAACTTAAGGATAGTCAAAAAACACAATCTGAACAGGTATTGTAATTTACAAAAATTTTGATCTGAAAGTCATTATTTTTCGGCTTTTATTTCTCTTCGTTTAGAAGTTATTTTTAGATCGAAGAAATGAGGACTTCACTTGAAGGAATAGTAGAATTTTTGGATGGCTTGGAGAAGGAAAGAAGCAAACGATCTGAGAATGTTAATGAAGAAAGAGAAGATTTAAAAATTCGAGATAAAAACCAAGAAAAGCTTTTTGAGGAAATTTCGAAATGGATCTTGGAATTAAATGAAAGTAAATTAAAGGAAGAAACGAAGGAAAAAAGTCGCCTTGCTAAATTGGAAACCGAAAGAATTCAGGATCGAGCGATGTTAATTTACGCTGTTAAACAAATTCAACAAGTGAATGAAATCAAATCTATTATCGAAAATAATGAGTTATCAGATTCCACAACAACGGGTAGTTATTATAATTTTTTTTTAAATTATTTACAAATAAAAAGTTCTATTTGTATAGAATAATCTCTTCTTATCACTAATCTCAATTTTAGGTCCTGTATATTCTAAAAAGAAAATTGACATCGCTGAAGAGAATTTAAATCAACTTCTTGGCAATGAATCTGAAATGGAGATAAAAGTAACGAATTTTGTAAAGCCTAAAAAATCAGTCAGGAAGAAGAACTTATTCCCAAAAATTTCACAGAAAAATGGAAAAGAGAAGGAGATTTCTAACTTTGAAAGTTCTTCCCCCCAAAAGAATATGGAAATCAATTCTATTCCAATTCAATCCTACGGTTGTCAAAATCCAATTGTTTTAGGACCATATCATTCAGTAATGAATCATTTATCTAGAAAACATATTCCGTTTTATCTCAAACTTATAGGAAGAAAGCCCGAAAGAAACAGAATTAAATTTATGAAAATAGGCGACCGATATTTTAGCATTGAATAATTTTGTAGGTAGGAAAATATCAAATTAAAATAATAAAGATTGTGCGTTCATAAATCATTATTAAAACTCTTGCTTAATTTAACATTACAAAAAATGATTTGAACTCGATGAAACGTTTATTCGTAAATAAAGAAATGACATATACAAAGTTTTCGGGTTTTACAGAATCGAATAAATTAAAACGTTAATCTTAAAATCCAGTGATATCACATATCAAATACGAAGGAATGATGAAAACCAAGCTTTATAAAATCTACATGTACCAAGTCGAAAAAATTATCTACTTAGTGTCTTGATTTAAAAACTATCTAATTTATAATCATTTATATTAATCGTTAAAAATCGTTATACAATCGTCTAAACAACTTTTAAGCTCGAATTTAAAATTTTAAGCTTGTCAGTCGATCTTTTGTGCTTGGTCCATTGGAAGACTATTAATGCGAAACAAAAATTGTCAATCACTATATAAAATTGGCATAATGAAGTTAAAAACTTTCCTATTTCGTGGATTGTGCAATGATCGTGCGAGCATATATAATTATTTCCTAGATGAAGATAGAAATATGATAGCGCGACTAGCGTCGAAAGCGCGGCACTTCTTTAATTATTTATTTATTAATCAAAGAAATGCCGAATGTAAAGCTTTTTTCACAGACCAAAACTGAAAAAAAATTCAGTGTGGCGTAAAAGCTTCTGATAAATAAGTTAAGATTAAAACACAAATGTAGACTTAATATTAGGTCATAAATAGGAATCTGTCACCAGGTAAGTCGCTGCAAGTTAAATGCAATATTATAGGATCTGTTGTAATCACTCATATATTATATTTCTATTATACTTATATTTCTATACACTATTTTTTCTATCTATGATAATCGCTCTGCTCATAATTCATAGACTTTCTTGTGCACATAAACAACAAGTGTGTTAAATTGTAAATGTGGATTTGATACGTGAGATTTCGAGTTTGATTTTATCAGTGCTCGACGAGCGTAAAATTAAACGGAATATATGATATGAATAATATTATAAATAAATAAATAAATAAATATATTCAAAACTTTTGGGATAAAAATTAAAAACTGCGAAGAGCATTTCGTCTTAAACTTGGACGAGCGAGATCGTATTTAAAGAAAAAGAAACATAATCCTATAAAACAGAATCCTCAAAAAACAGAAAACTATTTATACATTTAACTTAAAGTCTCTCAATCCACTTTTAGACTTTCAGTATCTCTTTTTGGTGTCCAGCCATTGAATTTAGAAACTGCAATTATCAATAGTCTTTACCTTCTACCCTGTGCTTTTAGACTATAAAAACTTCAAACTCCAATAAGTGCAAAAATTGTGAAAAATCTGATAATAATAAAAGTAGAAACGACGTTCTTTGTTTAAAGAACTAGAAAAACTGCTTTGTAAGAAGTATATTCTTTAAAAGGGCAGTGTAAGTTTCATTCTGTTTTTCTGAACACATTGGCACATTTATTTCAGCAGTTGCTGAGAGCAGTATTTAAGTTAGTGTACCAAAGATTTAGATAGTAAAGTAAAATCTGCGCTGAAACGAATTTTTCAGCATGTGATATATGTAGTATAAAAATGATAATTTATTGAAGTGTAACTATTGATAAAATTCAACGTCAAATTAATCGAGATTTCATAATACTCTTTGCACTTTCTTTAGTTTCTTTGATTACAACGATTCTTGTCAAAACTCCTAAAAACTCCTAGTGCCTTTGATTATTTAATAAAGCGAATTTTGTGTTTTGGAATAAAATTATTCATTCTCAAAGAAATTGAAAAGTTTTGCACGAAGAATCTAAAAGAGCAACGAGAAGAATGGCGAACGATTTAACGAGATCTTTGCAGTAGGATATTTCTTGATTTTATACAAAGATTTGATTCTCTTTACTTCAATTCCGAAATTAAATGCTTTTGGCCCTGATATTTCCAAAAATCGAGCATATATATATATATGTAAATTTGGCATAAAAGCTGAAAATGTCCCACTGTAATTCTCTCATATCAGAATATCAACTTTTCATATACTATATCTTTATCATCAGTTATGCAATAGCACATCAATATAAGTATGAATCAAATTCATAGTAATCTGTAGCTAAATGCCTACTCTTTCTATTAATATACCGGACTATTGAATATTTAAAGCCATCAGCAGAGTTTTAAATAAACATAAAATTTAAATAAAACTCAACCGATGGTATGATTACATTGAAGCCATTTTTTTGTCGCTGATACAATTCGGTATGATTAATGGATGGCCTTTAAAAATGGCACATGCGCCTTCTTTCCTTCGACAGAAATTTTCTTTTTCTGTAATCTGGGGATTAAATCTCAGAGTTCCTGTAATTCCTACAATATTATCATAATCAAATAATATTTCATTCTATTTATGACACATCGACGGTTTCCTATTTTTTTTACTAGATTGAAATCACGGTCAGAGTAATTATAAGTGCATTTGACAGAAATAATGAATTTGAAACGAGATTCTGTGCTTTCCAGCATAATTTGTAGTACTTAGGCGTTTATAGGTGGATCCATGGCGCAGATAATTGCTTTTACGACGCTGGCAGCAGCGAGTGAAGCATAAGGTTGCCATTCTTTAACTCGAGACCCATCTTTATAATCAGAAATGCCTCTAACGACAGCAAAACTGTCGCGACAGTTTCCCAAAATACTTTCTACAACGGCGTCCATTTCACCATCAAATGCAAGTGCACCAAAACGAGAGGCGAATTTTTGTCGGAGCTGATCGTCCCGGGCGATTTGACGACCCGAGGCGACAGGAGCTAAGTGAATGCGAGCACAGCCGTCCGTTCTAAAATGTTAAATGACAGTTATTTGGAGTTAAAGAGCGGAAAATTATAGAGTAGTTTTCAAGCTTCACAGTACTGGGTGAAGTAATTTATGGAAAAGAGGTTTTAGAATTATTCAGTTAGCTTTTTAAATTATATTGAATTGATTTGGCTTGGCACCATTTTTAAATGCTTCAAACTATTATATCTTTCCAATTTGGAATTTTTGTAATTCAGACTTTAGATTTGAAATTGTTAATTGCTGAAGTTCATCGTTAAAAAGTCTTACTGTGGCCATTTCTTCCCCTTCCTGAGATTTCAGAAAATTTTGTTTTTTCGATTTCGCGTTTTTCAAAATATTGTTATCGTTGTATAATTATTAATTATCAACTCCCTAGGCTTCCAAATAAAAAAAGATTATGGTACTTTTGTCTGGAAAATGTTGACATTTAAAAGATGTGTTTCTTTGAATATTTAAAAAATCGTAAGTCTGCAAATTTGGTAAAATATAGAAAAATAAATTAAGAAAAGACAAAAAGACTGCGCTTAACAAATTACCTTATATTCGCAGAATCTTGAGGAGCAGTTGGATGAGCTACTTCAATCACGCCTTTGTCACCGATCGCCATATATAATTTATCCGTTTCCGGTGGAGGCGCCTTAAAGTCATGTTCCGTTTGGTTGCCTAACGTTTTTAAACCTTCAAGCATATAAGTTTGCCAAGGTGGGTTTGGATTGTTCTCTGCCTGTTGAAAACAAATTGCGGAAAGGTTAATACTCTGGAACTAATGAGGCTTCTGTACTTTCAGTATAGCCTTTTAGAGTAAATAAGTTAAGCCTTTTAGAGTAAATAAGAGTTATTACCCTAAAGACCTTGACTATTGTTAAAGTTCTTCAACCTCTGATGTTAATGAGAATACATAAATCAATTCCAGAACGGCGATTCGACGGACGCTTTCCCGGTTTCCCCGTCAAGTCACCACTGTGAATTCTTTCAATGCAATTACCTGATTTTTTAAATTTGCAGCGATTTCTTGAAGACATAAATTCGATGGACAATATTCTTTGGTTTCGAAGTGGTAGCCTCCACTTTCGTTCATTTTGGCACTCTCACAGTACACATAAACGTATTGTTTATTGAGAGGGGTTGGATGAGAAATTACGACATCACCTAATTTAACGTGCTTCACGTAATCTGTATAATGAGGAACACCACCGCCGACTCCGACGAGGAAAACGAAATCCACCTTTTGAAATGTACCTGAAAAAAACAGTAATTCATAGTTTTAATAATTAAAATGGATTATAATGTACCATGAAAATATGTTAATATATTTTATTTACAAATTTTACCTAATAATCGAGTTGTGGTATTTCCAGCAGCAGTCATAGCTTCTCTAGTATGGCCAATAGTGGGCAATTTTGTACACACTATTCTATGTGCTCCAATGTTTCCCAAAGTGTAGACATTTGATTCTCCTGTAATTAAATTCGAAAAGAAACATTAATATAGAAAATTATTGGAAATTCTTCTAAAATCCGTGTATGTATTGTACAAGTGAATTGTGCTGCTACCGGTTCTATTTTCGATCGGTGTTCAAGGTGATTGACAAAAAAAGTTTCATTCGGTGCTGATAATGTTATAAATCTGCAATATAGCTATATTATAAATGATATATTATGAAAGTACACAATAGTGATTATTATTATTATTCAGAGTGTACTTAGAATTTTCAATTTACAACACCTTGTGACATTCTTAATTGTGTGTCATTATTTCGAACATAATGTTGTTTAATCGTGAATAGGTTTCTTCTGTAAAATGCACAATTCAGGAAAATCCAAAGTAGAACGATTGCAATTTCATGGAACGTAAATTCAAACGTCATAGACACAGTATGAGAATAAATATCAGATGATGAGAATGAAAGTGGTACATGTCTAAAGTTTTCTTTTGTAAAAAAATACTAGAAAGCTTAAAGGAATTGTTTTTAAGTGCTTTTCTAGAATTCTAATAGTATTCTAGTTTAATTTTTAAATGAATTATAATTATAATTAAACAAACCACTTTAAATCTCATTTGTTAAAACACAAACGTCAAGAAGAACAATAAAATAAACAATAAATGTCACAAAAAAGAAAACAAAATTCCAGGCTTTATACCTACCTTTCGAATTTTTATATAAAAATATTTGTATTATAAGAAAGTTTCAAGTTCAAAAACAAACTGAAATTTAACCATTCTTTCAACATTATCTTTTTTAATTCGCATTTCTTTTCTGGATCCATACGTAAATTCCCGATACCGGATCGTTATCTACATTCAATAACAACTTAAATGTCAATAAACATCCTAACATTTAAAAACAATCACCTAAAAAATGTGCATGAATGTGATAAAATAAAATAAATTGCATAAAATAAATTAGAAAGAAAAGTAAACATGAAGTTCAGGACACACAACATAAGGACTGAAAAAGACAAATCACAATCTAACATCCCACCCTGCATCCTCGGACAGAAGCGATGATCAAGCTGTGATGTGATATACATTGAATTAATCAAAGAAAACTATGTTACAAACTACTTTACCAAAACGGCACGTGACTCGTGGGGTTCCTTCAGGGGCATCAGGAGAGTTCATCGAACCTAAAGTTTCGTGCAAATACAGTAATGCCAATAAAATAAGCCTCGCTTTAATCTTCAACCTGGCATTGCACGCGCAAGATGCAAGATTTTATTATTTCTTCGATTTTTAATTATTATAATTAACAGAGTGTCTACTAAATTTTGTCCACAAAATTCCCGGACAATTCCCGGATTTCCTTAAATCCCCGCACAGTAGACACCCTGAATTAAGCCAATCTGCTAATAAAGAATCAATATCCTAATAATGTGGTCGCCCCAAAAAATAGAAAAAAAAACTTATTTTTCATTTTTATGTTAAAGCCTAATTTCATTTAATTTACTGAAGTAGCTGAAAATCCCATAAGAACCACATTATCAGAAGTTTGTTCTGTTTATTAAATTTATGAAAGTCTATCTATTTAAGCATTGTTATAAAATTATTATTTTCATGCTTTTAATATTGCCGCGTGCATTGCTAGATTAAAATCTTATTTAAAAAATGAAAGGAAACTGCGGAAATAAATGCTGTGCATTTTAAATACCTTCCTTTCAAAAATTGGGATTAGAAAATAAGAATGCGGAAATTTATTTTAAATAAATCAACGGCTAGAGGCAAGTTTTAGTGGAAATATTTCAAATCTGAAAATAGTTTCAATGCAAAAAAATGACGATTAAAAAAAATATTGGAATCTTGTGTGTTAAACTTTATCAAGGAATTAATTTAAAAGATCTTACCAACAGTTGTGTAGCGAACAAACGTTTCCCTGTTTTCAATCATGGAGTCAACAGCTAATTTTTCGCAGTATTGAGCAGTGATAATTGCTATGGTCGGTTGTTTCGAACTTGCCATTGTGGGCATTTGCTTGACGACCTAAAATGTTTATAAAACATTAAAAGATATAAAATAGATTTCGAGAAGGAATCGAGTTTCGTTAACAAAGTAAAGAGTCCAATTTACTTTGACTTGAGTGTCTTGGTGCACGACTCTTGTAAATGCTCCATGTTCCATTGCCTTTACGACTCCTTTTTCTCGTAACTCGTTCAATTTCGCCTCTACAGCGGATGGTTCCCAACCATGTTCCCTAAAATAATAATTTATTTTGGCTTTAAATAACGTTTATTTATAAACCAATTTTGAGTTCTTCCTACCGAAGCCAAAATATTACTTCAGTTTTATCTTAAAAATGTTAACTTCTTTCTTTAAAAAATTGATTAAAATAGTTTGTACGAACCTCGCTAAGTCGATCACAGTCACCGGATTTGGATAAGCAGATTCTATCAGCTCAAGGACTTTCTCAACTGTAAGTTCTATCACTTGAAGAGATGCTTCGTCCGATGAAACTGCCAAAGACAAAAAAAATGTTAGTACTTTCGAAAATAACTATTAAAAATTTCCCAAGTGGTTAGAAGGTTGAAATTAAATTGAAGATCAAAAATCCTGAAATAAGGGGGATTTTTCAAGTTTTCAAAGCCGAAAGTGAGCAATTCTAGAGTAAGTAAGAAAATAATCTGGAAGATGCATCTACAATGAAACTCATGAAGCCTTTTAAAAATACATTGAGGAAAAAAAACTATAATTTGCATTAACAATGTCTACAATCAGTTTGTAAAATGTGTGACTTTTGTGATATAATCTTTACACACTTCTATATTTGTTTTTTGTCTACAATTCGTACGTTGCGTGCAAAGTTCCTACTGCAAAAAATTAAAATTAGAAAAAAACTGAAAGGATTATAAAAATCTAAAGTGTAACAAAAATATGCGCAAAATTCATAAAAATAAAATTATTTGATATGTAATCATTCATTTTTAATTTTCGTCGGAAAAGAAATAATACTTGTGAATACCTATAGTTTTTCACATCAATTTTAAGCGTTTTCAAAAAATAGGTATCTTTGTTATTGATTCAAGAATAAGATTGCAAGCTGTAAGTTTTCGTATTAAGTCAATGTTGTTATGGTTACTGTTGAAATTGTTTGAGTAGCACGTTCCACAATCACAGATCAACAATAAATAACGTTTTTATCTGGCGTAGTAAATCATCTTCAGTTTAAAGTCTGTATATAAACATAAAATAATGTTCCTTCAAATGTTAAAACGTTTTAGAAATTCTAAACAATTCTAAAAGCCTTTGAACTGAAAGAATCTATATTTGGACAACCCTAATGAAGCATTATCTATTTTTTCAGAACTGTAATGAAAGTAGTATTAAAATTCTAACTCGTGCACGTGATTTTGTCTAAAGCTGTTAAAAACGTTGCTATTAAACGAGTCGGGCGCAAAATTCCTGGACCATTGAATGTTATTGTATTATTCGTATTGTGTAAATTTGAGTAATTACAATCATCCTGCAAGGAGTAAGAATAACAAAAACATGGCCAAAGAATGCTGAATTTTATAAGACTGGCCGAACCTGATTCCCTCATACATTTCTCAGGCTGGGGGAGTGAGTAGAGTATATGACCACTTCGAGCTGCGAATAACAGGAATATTTTTAAATATATGTATTAGTTAAAAAAAAACTGTTTT
This sequence comes from Synergus magnus, assembly GCA_032275165.1. Taxonomy (NCBI): domain Eukaryota; kingdom Metazoa; phylum Arthropoda; class Insecta; order Hymenoptera; family Cynipidae; genus Synergus; species Synergus magnus. Next base: position 9,745,058 of record JAUESH010000043.1, on the reverse strand, counting down.
ACTTTTTTTCTAATGAAGTCGAGGAACTGATGATTGATGAAGATGAATGATCTAATGTTTATAAAAACAAAATTGCGAACATTAATCACGAGTGTTCAGAGAAAGGGGCCGCTTCAATCAGCTGAATTAGCTCTTTGTATAAAAAGCTGAACCACTTTATTCAGTGACATTGGCACTCATTCTAGGAATTGAGCTAACATATTAGGCCAGTGTTTCATATACTCGGGGCTCGGAAATACTCAGGCTTCTAAAAATAGTGAAATAGTAATCTTACTTCTCTAAAAACTAAAATTGAATGAATGAAAATGAATTTTAGAAAATCCAAAAAAATATTTTTGAATATAAAATAATAAAAATGGTTAAATAAATTAAATATATAAATGAACTTTGAGAATCTCGTCTGTGATTTCAATTTGGGTTACTTTAATGCAATCTTGAGACGAATTTATTGGTCCTGGTGATCAAATAAGGGCCACTTTAGCTCAATAGGCCTAATTTGATTAGAGACGACCCAGCTTTCTAGCAGGCATGAAGTTGCTTAACCACATACACTCCCAATCAACACTCGTAGAATTACATGTATTACAGGAGCATATCTGATGCTGCAAAGTCATTAAATTTACTGCAAAGACCCATAATATTATGATAATCTGAAGAAACTGAAAGGTCAATAAATGCGGGAGAATGCAAACATAAAATAAATTTATCATCAACTTACGTGGTCTGGCCGGAAGGTCTATCGGATCTTCAAGTTGCTTCAGCTCGACTTCCAGCTTCTTAATAGTGGGGTATTTGTGCTGCATTAACTTCATTATTTTTTTTATAAATCCGACGTAGTCTGAAATTAAAGTATTTATTTTTTTTTATATTTCATGTTTCTTATATAGATTGCTTCTTACATTTTGAATTTTATCTTTTTTGAACCTACCTCTTGGAAATTCTTGAGGACTGACCAACTCACGAAAAAATTCTTGTGCGATGTGAGGTTGTTCCTCTTCTAGAAGTGTTTTAACGAACCAGAAATGTAGTGTTCTCGATTCTTGAGTGTGTTTTCCAGTTTGTGCGCTTACAAGAAAAACTCTAAATTGAAGACAAAGGTGTGCAGGTTGTCCTATTCCGTTTGCGACTGTAATAAAAATTATTATTTTAATAATAAACCGATTTCTATCAGTTTGAGACTTGGAGTTTATTTAAGTAATAATTTTAGATATTAATTATCTAAAGAAAAATGAAAATAATAAATCCATTAATACCATTCATCGCCTGTTTATTGATCACGATTCCTTTGTGGTCTCCTCCAGCTACGTGAACATTTTTCTCATCGCTATTCTCAGTTGGAGGATTTAACTCTTGCCTTTCGATTATTAATGTTGTAGAGTTTGCAGTTTTGCATTTTGGTGTCATCACAATGTGTTCTGCTACAAATAATAAAAAGAAAGATTAATTACATACATTGTCAATAATAAGAAACTATCAATAAAATACAGTTATTATTCTATTTATGTATATAATAAGGAGATATTTTTATGCCCATTCCGATAATTGCATAATCAGGTATTCTCACTCGCATTGCAGCAAAAATGAGGGAAATAGGCATGTAAGCTTTTCTACAAAGATAGGGGCCTTTTATGAAAGAAAAAAACATAATGCAAGAATAATAATCACATAATTCAAGATTAATAAAGGCTTATAAATTAATAAATTTGCTTTTTTTTGCAAACTTCAAAATTCTAATACCGTAGACTTTTGTCTGCAAAAATTAAAAAATTCTAAAGTAGGATACTAATAGAAAAAAAACCCCAATTAAATAGGATAAATAGAAACAAGGCTTTAAGAATCGCATATAAGGTTAAAACGGGTGGTTTTATCTCTAATATTACGAAAGATAGTACTAGTTTTCAGAAATAGTTGTGTCACATTCTACCTATCGATTACACAGATCAAGGCCACATCTTGCTAGATTATTGATCACGATCGCGAGAGATTGCCTTATATCGAATTATTAAAAAAGTTTCCTTGTATAGTTTATAAGGAACTGGATTTTGAAAACAATTAGCTTCAAAAAAAAAATGTTTGTACTAAATTGAAAAGGTGAGAAAATAAAATTGAAAACATAAAACTGAAAGAAAAGGAGAAGACTATATTTATTAATATAATTAATTCATTAGTTTTTGTAAAAAATAACGATTACTAATTCTAGATATATAAAATTTAAAAGAATAGACCTATACAATAAAATTGCATTTTCGGCATGCTCACAGATAATGACAAATCCCATGAATAACGTTTTATAAATACGAATGACTCATTCATCGAATGCGATATACATAATAAAATTAGACTGAGTAAGTGCAGTAGAGGATACTTGAATTTTTTAATAATAACAAAGAAGAATTCCTTTAACTTATCATTTAAAAAAGTGATTTTTATATTCTATTTGTAATGAATGATCAGTAAAAAAACGGCACAATAATATAAAAATACATCATTAAAATTGAAAGTAGATATAAAATGTCGTATAAACACAAATATAAACAAAATTAAATTCGAATAAAGTAAAAAAATTATGAATTAAGGTAGGTACGATTTGTTTATTGGTCATTTCTATGTACTTTTTAGCATAGAAATAGTTTGTAGAGAATCTTGCTTATATAGAATTTTCGTGAAAAATTAAAGATACTTCAAAAATTGTAATTCTTAAAAAATGTATAATTGTTACGATTTCTATTTCTTTATAATAAAAAAATGACAATAGCAAAAGGGGTAACATTACCAAAAAAAAAATATAACAGAAAAAACATTGATGGTATTCATTATTTAGACAAAAACTAGTACATAAATACTTCTGAATACCGCTAACATTGATTTAAAAACACCGTTATTAAAAATTAACAATAAATTATAAAGATTTTTAAAGGGGAAAATTGTCCTCCATTTTGAAAAAAAACCCTCCTTTGTTGCAAAACAATAGAAATTGAATCTAACCTCTCATACTAAATAAATTTGTAAATATTTTTCTGACAGTCAAGAAACATCGAATTTTTATTTACTCACCAGTGTTTTTATTGTTCATTTTGACTGGATTTGTTTTCCTTTGACTATAAAGAGTTTGGTTTCTATGAAGAAAACAGTATAAAATCACTTTCTCAAAATGTACTTTGGACACTTTAATCCTGCGTATGTCAAAACTTTTGACGGACTTAGGAACGAACAATTTGACAGTTCGGCCGGCGAACGGTCACTAAAAGAATCTTAGAGACTTTTTCGACTCCACCACATAACAATAACACATGTAGATATAGCGAATTCAATTAACTGCACAGTAACACCAAGAGCGCTCCGAATTCGAACCAGTCGAGTGGAGTCTTCGATTTGACTGACAACTCCAATCCCTACTTTCCTTTCCCTATTCATACAAAATTTTTATCTCACAGAATCGTCCAATAAGACTGAATTGTGGGAATTATGGTGGGTGAAGTTTTGAGATTAGGGTAGATGCTAAAAAAAAGAGAGATAAAAGTTATAGTCGGACCTCCATCATTTCACCCTGCCTCCATTTCACGTTCCCCTCATTTGGTACCCCCACTACCAATTGCCTTGATAGTTTTTAATGTTTTTAATGCTTGCGCAGACGCAGAGTATTATATACAGAAGTTATAAAAAACCACTATTACTTATTGCTACGTACGTATCTACTGCACAACTTCAATTTCTCCTCCGAGCAACCTGTATCTTTTACAACTCTCTTCGAAGTGGTTGGAAGTGGTGAAATGATAACGGTCCGACTGTATCTGGCGGTAACGAAATTTTAATTCAAAGGGATCCAAGTTTTTAAATGTTTAAATTGAATTCATGTGAATTTAAATATTACAAATTTCCAATAATCATCTTTTGAATTTCAAAATTATAGATAAGAAAACAACGTTTTAATTTAAATTCAGCGAATCTTTAATTCAAATTTAAAAACATAACGGATATAATTCTTAGGGTGCTTTCATGCCTCTGCATGCATGCAGGCTGCCTGCTTGCACAAGCACTATGCAGAATTTGATTGGTTCTTCCCCATGAAGCCTCGATGTCACCAAGGGAACCGACCAATCAAATTCTGCATATTGCTTTTGCAAGCAGGCAGCCTGCATGCATGCAGAGGCATGAAAGCACCCTTATAGGTTAATTCCATAAAGTCTTTTTCTAATTGGCTAATCCTATAAACTTTCGAAACACGTGGAAATTGAACCGGAAACGCGCGAATTTTGAAGTCCCTCAAGAATAACCTAAACCATTTTTAACAAAAGCATAAACCTCGACACCCAAAACTCGAAATTCATACTCAAAACTAAAACTAAGTCTCTTCCTAAATCTAAATCAATTTAGTTTAATCGAATCTCCAATAATATTATTTCTGAAATTTGGTTTCCCTGTCAGGGTCCTGTCCCATGCGGGCGTAAAACGCAAAACGTAAAATAAACAGCCAATCACAGAGACCTTTACATTTCTGTCTTCTCAAAAGTGTTCTGTCATTGGCTGTTCGTTTTGCGCTTTGCATTTTGCGCCTGCATGGGACGGGACCCTTATTTCTACTGTATTTCTATCTATCCGCCATTTTGGAACCAAAGTGAACCAAAATGTCGGATTTGTATTTCCATGTGTTGTGATGTGTTTGGAATCGCGTGTGAACTCGTGTGTGGGCGTGTGTGAAAGAGACTCGACTTTGAATCACGAAAAAAAACTCGAAAAGGTGGGGGAGCTTTTCAAGGCGGCGCTTCTGTAGTCTTCTGTAGTTCCAGGAGAGGACCGTGGCGACGGCGGGTGGTGATTCAGCCGATCAGGCACGATCAGGGTCTTATCCAGGACGAGAACGTGAAGTGCAAGCGATAGTCCCGAATTCCAAGATTTCCCTTTGCAGAAGGGATTGGCACAGATATGATCCATCGCTAGAAGTGCAGAACCGTAATCGCGAGACCGCGTTTTCGTCCTTGTCTATCGCCTATCGTTGCGAGGAAAAGCAAAAGTGAGCAAGTGAAATTCGTGCTCTTCCGAGTCGTGTTCTCTGTGTTTCTAGGTGGATGTGGTATTGCGGCGGGGTGTTTGCCGTGTGTGAATCACTCTCTCGAGGCGCCCGGCTGTCCCGACTCGAAGTCGTCCTCTCGTCTGCGACATTGACCCGGCATTACCCGACCACCATTAAATTTGAGATTTGGCCCGAGGCCTCTCGCAATTCTCATCTCTCTTGGAGTCTCGAGTGACTGCAATCAGTACAATTTACAACAATTTAAACTCCCCTCCTGCTTCATGTCTTCTGTCAATTTCAATTGCCAAAAGTCTCGCTTCCGTCTCTTATCGCACGACAGCACTGAATCGCACAGAGAGATATTCACCAGGCACTTGAATGAGTCCCGGATTCCTGGATCGTCGGAAGAGAAAGCACCTTGGAGCTGAACCTGGACATCTGATGGAAGCAGGAAAAAAGCAAGAGCACAAGGGCTTTAGAAATTAAAAGCGAGGGGCTGTGATTCGACTAAGTTGTGATTCCAATTTTTATCGCCACTTATCTATAGTAATAAAAATCATCGATGGAATTAGAGAGGTAGATATATATGTACACGTGCCACTGAAATCTCCGTGAAGAAAAAAAAACAAGAGGAAATTCTAGGAGTTTTAGATACGAGATCTTAGGTTACGGTAGATAATTAGATACCACGCTGTAAGGCGTTAGAAATAATCGAGTGCCTAAGTAAATCAGTAGCAACGCAGCGACGGAGGGCAGATCAGCAACCCGGGTACGGGATCAGGAGCGGCGTCATGTCGGACGACGAAGACAAACCCCCTGCACCTCCTGTGAGGCTCACCTCAAACAGGTGATTATCGGTTTTCTATACCCTTTGTTATACTTCTCATATAGTGTTATAGAATTATACTTCATTTTATTGTTTTGATTCTTTGTTGTAGTGAAAGTGGCTTTTGTTAGGGGACTTGAATTGTCATTCAAGTTTTTCAACACAGATGTTGTGAGATGTCAATGATCTCGAGAAGAATTTAGAATTTAACGTTCAACTTTAAAAAGTCGTTACCTTTTCCTTATTTTCTAGTTTTAGTAGTTTTTTCTGGTTCCAGATAATATTTTTAAAAATAGGAGCAGAGTTTATTGATTTGATGTTAATTTGAAATTGGAGCAAGAATTAAAACAGGAATGTTTTGATTCTTATATTATGAGGAGAATTTTAGTTACAATATTTTTATACGAGGAGATATATTAATGTAAATGCTGAAAGATGAGTCATTTTTATTATACATCTAAAATCTATATTATATACATCTGAATATATAGATATTGAATTATTTGAATAATCTCAATGACGTAAATAACAGTTCCATTCACTCAATGGAAACCAGAATAAGAAATTATAAATAGATAATTTCTTTATTCAGATATAATTTCATTCTCCTAGTGAACAATTATTGTAAATTACAAAGTAAAAAAATGTTATATTCTACAACCACAAATTAATTCACATCTAGGAAAAGCGATATCGCAGTTCTAAAACGTCACGATAATACTTTTCTATGAAAAAAATGAAAAAAACTGTCTCTTCGTCATCTTCAATTTCAATCTTATCACAGAAAGTTTCCGAAACCTCCCAGAAAAGTAAAGTAAAGTAGATCACAAGATACTAACATCAGATAATTAGATGATGAAAATTCTTAAGAAAAAAATTAAATGTATGAATCAATTGGGTTCCTTTTTTCATTGAATTAATTTTTAATTCATCCGGGTATCTCTTACATGTTTCAAAAATGTACTAAACCATAAAAACCGTAACTAATTTACGAATATATTACACCTGATAAACTGTTACTCTCGGCATTTGCATTTGAATTGGTTTTATATATAACAATCTTCTGAGAGTATCGATTAGTAAACTTAACTAACACTATGTACACTTTACGCTCTAAATTCGCCCACTCTAAATACCCTTCATTGAAGTCTAAGTACGCCGGTTTAAACACAAGTTTGCATTATTTTCTTTGTAATATGGAGAGACTCCGACTCCCGAAAATAGAGGAACAGCCACTAATTTAGAGGTTGCTAAAAATAAAACCCCACAGTTCAGACACTATGATATTCAGAGGCAGACTGTCCATAAAAACCTGAATGCTTAAACTTTTAAAAGAAGTTTACACTATAGACTCTTCATTAAATAAATAATTAAACCGTTAAAAAAACAGAAAACTTCATTTTTTGAGATCAATATAGTCTTTAATTTGTCTTTTACCTTTCCTTCGTTAAAAGAAAGCCTTGGGAAACTTGCTCTAAACAAGTGTATTTAAAAAGTGATCTTGATAATTGAAGAACTTTCAACTTGAAGATCTTTAATTTTTCTGATTTTTATCTATAACACAATTTCAGGTTTGGCTACTTTTCAATTTGAAAGCTTTTAATTTTAGATGGTTTTGAGAGTTATTTTTAAATAATTGATACACTTTAAACAGAGATCTCTTCCATGGAAAAACTTCACGTCATGTCAGTGACAATAAAATATATTATAATGCAGACAAGACGATCGATTACAATAACTGAATTATTTATTATACTCTTTCCTGCTCGATTCATCTGCATCCTAAGTACCATTAAGCAAATTTAAAAGTCTGCACTTATAAATTTATGATTCGAAATAATTGATTTACTCGCTTTCAAATTTTAATGAGATTGTTTTAATTCTCATTAATCAGAAATAGTCATTTAGAGTTTATAAATACAATTGTTGTGAATCAGACTTTTATCTGATTTATGTATATCTTATCTTATGCTCTCATCTCATTATTATTACTGTTTCCTTACACGATTAAAACAAAATGTCTGATGTGCCTTTTGTATTTTTTAGAGGTGATTCCACGCCTAATTTACCAGTGGATATGCGTCCACTGCCAAAGGAACCAGATTCGGAGGAACGCAAGAAAAAGACTTTGAAAAGCAAGATGAAGGTGAAGGAGAATAAGGACAAACCTAACATAAGTTATCCCACGAATTTCGAACACACCGTTCACGTAGGATTCGATGCAGTAACTGGAGAATTTACGGTATGTTATGCAAATAAAAAACACAATACTTCAATTTAGTTCAAAGTGCACTTGCTTGCTGCTTAGCTAATGTACTATGGTACGGAGTATTCAATTTTACATGCCTGCCACCATTTTATAAAGCAACTCATTCGAATCCTGCAAAACTATTTTTTGCAATCTGTACGATATAAAAATGGGTCGGTGAAATTGCATAAATGGATCTAAATATTCATTAGTTTAATTAAACACACGAACCTTTAGACAATTTTCATTTCATTTTATTTTAAGAACCTCTACACGACTCAAAGATACCTTTTAAGTTCAAATCCTTTCTAAAAACAATTCAGTTACCAAAGGATTGAAGCTCTCCAAAAAAATTAAAATTTTTCATTTCAATTGTCCCTTTTCTGAAAAAGTTTTGATTACACCATTTGGATTTCCGTACCATACAACGATAATAAAGACATTGGTCCACAAAACAAATATTACGATACAGTAAGTCGATACTTTGTCTGATGCTTCTTATGTCTATTATTTTAACCACAAGGGAAACTAACTCGACACGTATTTTTTTCAAGCTGCCATTAAAAGTAAGTAAATTAAAATGACCCAAGAGTTAGTTTGTTTGCATTTTCATTCTTTACGAAGACCTGATTTAACGTTTGTTTCTGTTGCGGTTTTGAATAGATGACATTTTTTTTGTTAAAGTTCGGGTAATAGTCATTAGACAATAGACACTAGAGTAGACAAGTATCTATTAATGAGCTTCAGTCAACGTCGCTTACAGTTTTACGCTTACTTGCAAATCAAACCGAACACCTGTTGTTCGATCACTTGGATTCATCCAATCACAAGCACTTAGATTGCTGTATTTCTAGTGTCTTTGCTGATTAGTGAATCAAGTACTTATTGTCTTAGACAATTTTTTAAGGAAGTTGGTGCTAAGCAAAACTGATTTTTTATTGTCTAGATTATTTTTTATATTGATATGTTGAGCTAAGAAGAGTCTACCGTCCTTAAATACATACAGGTTTAGATTTTAATTACATATTTAAATTTAATTTGTAGAAATTCACTATATAAAATATATTTTATCCTCTCCTCCCTCTCCCGGTCTATCTCTCTCTTTCCATTTGGCTTTTTAATTTCACCAGAAAATCTATAATCTGCTTGAAACTTAATTTCATAATTCAGGCACCAACTTCCTTAAGTCAATTTAATGGTTGTATATAATGTAGACAATATATAATCCACTGTTTTAATAAAAACTAAACAGCCTCGAGAGAAAACATCCTTTATACTATAGAGATGATTAGTGTTGAGAAGCTCAGTATTAATAAGTTTTTTTGCAAGATTTCATAACATTAAGAAGAAAATCTAAAATTATAAAAGATGTACTTAATTAAAAGTTCCTTAAAATATTTTTTAATTACATTCATGTTCAGATTTTTTTGAAATTATATATCATTATAGAATTTCGGGTATTAATAGTTGCAAATTTTTTCCTGATTTGTCATTCTAGAAATTAATTTCCCTTTTCAACTGATAATTTTAATAATAATAATTAATAATTTTAATATTAATATATAATAATTTTCCTACCGTTTACCACTTTAAGTTCTTGATTCTGTAAAAATAGTCCTAATACTTTCTGTTTTTTAAAACCTGTTGCAAAATAGTTTCAATTGTTATTTATTAGAAACGTCAGAGCTATGTATAATATTTTTTTAATTAAGGACAAAGAATCTTAGCCTATAGTTATCACAAGAACAACACCTGCCGATTAACTTGGATGCAATTATCGCAATTCATAAAACAATACCTATCTTCTTTATACTACCATCATTTTAAAGTCCTTTTTTCTGTCTCAGGGGATGCCGGAAGCCTGGGCGAGGTTGCTGATGTCCAGCAATATCAGCAAACAAGAACAGAAGAAAAATCCACAGGCAGTGCTGGACGTTCTGAATTGGTATGACAACAGCAGTAAAGAAGCAAAAGGCTCGAAATTCATGACAACAACGAAAATGGTCGGAGTTGTTGGTAAGTTAAAAGCTAAACAATAAGTGTCATCTTCATCTATGTTCTTATTATCTCATCTTTTTTAATTTTCTGTAATGTAAAAATTAAATTTCTCGTTGTCGACGTAAAAATGTAAAAAGGGTACGTAGACATTGAGAAATGTGTTTGAATTCTGTAATAAACTTCAGTAATCTTTTCTAAGCGCCCATAGAAAGAGCCAGCAGCCCTCGCAACATAGGAGTAAGCATTGGTGTCGGTCTGGGAAACATGCGAGGACAAGCGATGTCACAGGCTTCCGGAAGTTCGCATTCACAACACTCCCTTAGCAGGTGAGTTCACCACATTTTCAACTCTTGCAGTTATTGGTGCCTGTTTTTGTTTTGAGATATAATAACATTACAGAGTAAGCAGTAGTAGTCCTAGCAGCACACCCACAGATGCCTGTGCTACAAGTTCTGAACAGGAAGACGAACCCCCTCCACCGCCAATTTCCGCCCGACCCGAACGCACGAAATCAATTGTGAGTATCTTATGATGTTTGCTTATTGTTATGAATTTTCGAAGAGTCTGTACTAAATATAAAATGTACGTAAGCTTAAACTATTTAACGAAAATTAATTTTTTTTAACAGTACACTAAGCCTATTGAAGAGGAACCTCTTCCTCCACTTCCAACATCTCTCGGATCTCCTCAACGAAATGGAACACCACAACAGCAAAATCAAGCGCCTCTCGATAAAAATAAGAATCAAGCAACCCCGATTGATCAGTCTAGACCAGCTCAAAGCGAAAAGGCGAGAAAGAAGAAAATGTCGGATGATGAAACACTAGAAAAGCTCAGAACGATCGTTAGCGTAGGAGACCCAATAAGAAAATACACAAAAATGGAAAAGATCGGTCAGGGTGCATCAGGAACCGTCTACACGGCGATTGAAACCTCGACGGGTATGGAAGTGGCCATCAAGCAAATGAATCTTTCGCAGCAGCCGAAGAAAGAATTAATTATAAACGAAATATTGGTAATGCGGGAGAACAAGCACCCGAACGTTGTTAATTACTTGGACAGCTATTTGGTGGGAGAAGAACTGTGGGTTGTGATGGAATATCTACCTGGTGGTAGTTTGACTGATGTGGTTACTGAGACTTGCATGGATGAGGGGCAGATTGCTGCAGTTTGTAGAGAAGTCCTCCAGGCTCTCGAGTTTCTGCATTGCAATCAAGTTATTCATAGGGATATCAAATCCGATAATATTCTTCTCGGCTTGGATGGTGGCGTCAAATTGACGGACTTTGGATTTTGCGCACAGATCTCACCTGAACAGAGCAAGAGGACAACGATGGTGGGAACTCCTTATTGGATGGCACCGGAAGTTGTCACGCGGAAACAGTATGGACCTAAGGTAACTTTTCTATTAGTAATAATAGTTCTTTTCTTCTATTGTGGAAGTTACATAGTAAGATTTTATTCTATCTATATACCTGTCTCACCATAAATCTATTTTAATCTTGCAAATTTATTGATCCGAAGGTCGACATATGGTCTTTGGGCATAATGGCCATCGAAATGATAGAAGGAGAGCCTCCCTATTTAAATGAAAATCCTCTGAAAGCCCTCTATTTGATTGCGACGAACGGCAAACCTGAAATCAAGGAGAAGGAAAAGTTATCAGGAATTTTTCAAGACTTTTTAGACCAATGTTTGGAAGTTGAAGTCGAAAGACGCTCCTCAGCTTCTGAATTACTGAAGGTAAATATTATTAAAAACAAATGAAAAATACTAATTTAAATAATTGTAAAGATTAAAAAAAATTAAAATCAGTCATTAATATTAAAACTTGTATCGTAAGTTAAAACCGAAATTTAATAAAAAAACGGTCTTAAAACTAGTTTAGAGCTAATATATCTCGTTTAAGCAAGCCCTTTTTTTCAGCATCCGTTTCTGAAATTAGCAAGGCCACTAGCCTCGTTAACGCCGTTGATAATGGCGGCTAAGGAGGCTGCTAAGGGTCATTAGGAGAATAAAAGTTCGAGCGGCAGGATGGCGGAATGAGTACGATGTCACCAGTAAAGAAATGAATTACCCTCCCAAACGGTAACGGCACAATAATTCAATAATTTATAACGATTAATAAATATCATATATTATAAATATATAAATATATAAATAGATACTAGATAGATCTTATCCGATATCATCCGGTATCGAGACGCAGTTTCAAAAATTAAAGCGATCAAATCTCACATGTTGTGGAGATTGCGAGACGAGTCGGTACAACTTGGCCTGCCGATGAGAAGCTCGTAATCTCTACTAATCGCTCAGTGTCTGATAAAAGGATTTTGATTTTTGAAGATGAGTATTGATTAATCGAAAATTGAATATTGAAAAATGAAAAATGCCTCTAGGTCAGACACTAACATGAATGAGATTTTGACGACCGATGGTCGGTTATTTTCTAAAGGTACGAAACGAGTATTACTGACTCTATGGAGAACGAGTTAGCTACGGATACACAACTACTTATAGCGAGAACCTTACTAGATAATACTGTAAGCAAATATGAACACGTACATAAGAAACAACTATTCTAATACATTATCATTCGAAACGTGTAAAGAAAATTATCTTTGAGTCAGAATTCTCTATATTTTTCGAACCGATTTGAGAAAAAAATTGAACGATAGGTTCTTTTCCTTCATTCATTGTGTGTAAAATACGCCTAGCTCAAAAACCTGATTTACTCGTTCCACCGGTTTTAAAATTTCACCGTTCCTAATACTGAAACAATTAACTCGAAGGCAGCTTCGTCGATCATTAATTTTTAGCCTTATTTTATTTTATTTGTATATTATCGAAAGGTTGCGTGATTTCAATTAGTTCAACTAATTACTATTTTATTGAGTTTTATTTACAATAAGAGGTATTAATGTGTTTGCTGTTTACTGGGCTCTGGTAGAAAGAAGAGATATTTTTAGTAATTTATAAAAAATTGTAGAGAATCGTAGATAAAAGGATCTTCCATTTTTAATTAAGATGAAATGATGCCGTCTTATTCACCTTTTAGATTTACTAAACTTTCGTTCATAATTAGGAACATGCAGGATGGCTGCTGAACTGGGAAATTTATCACTTCACTTGGAATTTATTTTTTAATGTGTACATAGATTCAATTTTAAGCTATTAATCCAAATTTTATGATTATGTAAAGTATTTAAAATTAATAACTAACAAATATTCTGCTTCAAATGATAAAGTTTGTGAACGAATGTTTTTGCTAAACAATATTTTGATCATATTTTGCTTTTATTGTTTAAAACAAATAAAAAATAAGTTACTAAGTGGTTATGAACTGAGATTTCTTCCAAGATTTGAGTGGCCACCCTGAACAGTATTTTTTATACAAATGTAAACTTCCAGAAGATTTTATTCACAATAAAATCGAAAATATTTTTATCAGCTTTATTTTAAAAGCTTCTACAACCTATTTTGATCTCTCTTTTACAGAATTGTTTAGAAGTAAAGTTTTATTTGCGACTGAATATTAGTTTTAGTTTAAACGTTGTGCAAAAGCTCTGTGCACGTGTTTTTAATTATTTAAATGAGCACTAATGAAAAGCCCAGTGAACGACGAACTAAACGTTTCTTTTTGTGGATTACGTGATCGAGAAAGCAGTGGAAAATCTAACGAACGAAGGGAATTTTAAGACGAGGTTCAAACGTAGGAAGAATTTGTGACACTATAAAGTGCCTGCCTTGTCGTGTTTAGACACACGTAAAATCTACACTAGAATTCCATATGATTGTGAACTACAGTCAGAAAAAAATTGAGCACTTGATTTAGGACCATCGGAAAGCCAACATATAGAATATTAAATTAAGAGCGAATTAGAAACGAGGTTTCCCAGCGAGCGTGTCGCTTTTCTAAATGTACTATATTTTGAAAAGGTATCAAAGTATCGTAACGGAAACCTCAGTAACTTAGGAGGTTTATAGATCGTCTTTTCCAGTCTTGTTTTGCATAAATCGTCGTGTATGAAGTATAAAATTGTATAATGCGAGTGAAGGAAACGACTGTCAAAATAAAAGGAGAAATAGGAGTAACTTCTGAGAGAATAAGCGTATATCATTTGAGCGTGAAGTATTGTATTTAATTTTCTCTTCAGTTTTGTAAACTCATTATTGCAAAGCCTGATTAGGTTTTTTTTTTATCAGTGTTAACGTCTGATTATATTTAACGAATGAAACGGCTCAGTTTGTACTAGATTTATATTTTAGCTTGATTCGGACTCGAAGTTGATCGTCGACATGGCGAGGCTCTCCTCTGAATCGACTTAAAATCATAAGCTAGAGATAGTGAATATAGTGGAAAAAAAATTGTGCACGTCTAGTATTAATAAGGGTATAATTACGTTAACGAAATATTTGATCGCAGATCAAGACGATAAATGTATTAAGATGTGGCAGCAAAGAGGTCTTGCATTTTCATAAATATCTATAGGTTGATTCGCCTATGTCGTTATATTGTTGCGATATTATTCTATGTGCGGTTCAGTCCTTTTAGCAGCTGTTACGAAGTTTTAATTAGAATTAGAGGCAAGGCATTCGCGTAACATTTATCCTGTAGTGAAGGCATCATGTGATCTAAAACATACTTTCAGACTTAGCTGAGTTCTAATATTTTTATTACAAAATGCAAATATGATTTTATTACGGACTGATTTGTACTAAATTTTCAATTTGTTTAGTTTTCTAGAACAGAAACAAAAAAAAAACAAACTTTAAATCAAAGTTGTTTTGTAATTGTTTTTTTGTTTAAAAGTTAACTAATTTTACCTAGTTTATTTTGAGACTTTTCGTTATGAAAACTATTAAAAAAATTTAAAGTAAAAAAGACCAATAAAAACATTTAATTAATATTAAGGTCCACAAATTTTAGAACGAATCCATGTTTGTATTTTTAATTTAAATATTAAATATCTAATAGCTCAACTATGATAATAAAAGCCCAGCTCTGTTTTTATAGACTGTGATTAGGGACATCAAATATTAATACAGTCCCAGGACCGAAACTGAATTCATTACAAGATCGCAAGTAAAAAAGTACAAAATCTGTACCATCGCATGCCTTAAACAAATGAGAGACGCTCATGAAAATAAACTTATAATTTTTAACGTGCAAGTATTTATATGGCTCTAGATTCTATTTAGTCGTATTGAATTCAGACAAAATAAATAATAAATATGGAAAAAGGTTAAATTACGCGAACCCCTTGCCTTGAGTTCAAAGTGCATTTAAGTCACGAGAGACACGTATTATTATTTTAAAGACGTGAAATAGGTTCCTACTGAGATTACGAATGTCCCGCGAACGTATATATTAGTCATAGTTTTTTGAGATGTTTCTGAAAATGCTTCGCGATCTCGTATGTAAGAGGATTAGGCCTACAGCAGAGCCGGCGATTTTGAGAGGTCAAAACTCTTCGCCAGTTTTTATGATTTGTAATTATTACCATTTTTTAAGTATTGATGTTATCGTCGGGAAAGCATTTGAGAAAGAAGAGTTTCTCAGGAATGCAAATCGTTCTCTAAGAGAAACAATTTTGACAACAAAGGACAAAAGGAAAAAAAAAACAAATTAATAATAACTATTGTTGTAAAGATAACGCCTAGATTTTTGCGTATATATTATACTGTAACTCCTTTCAGTTTGTTTAAAAACGTTATAATATAAGGAAACATTTTATAACATACTGTCGTTTTTGTATTTTCAACCTCTGATCCTCATTTTTATTTTATGTTTCATTTAAAATATAGGTATCTATTATATAGTATTGCAAATTTAGAAGAATTTTATGACCTAGGCAAATAAATGAACATTCTCAAGATTTAAATCATTATATTAATTATGTTAACAAATTACATTGGCTTATTTACAAACCATGGCCGCTGAGTGATTGCAAAAATAACAGGACTTTATTATGGCATATAAAATTCTCACTCTCACCCTAATCTTTATCTTTTCATTATTATCACGGATTATTATATTTTATAATACATTAGAAGCAACAGCCTTAGAAGCCTATTGTGCAATCATGTCCTTCCAGAAGAGATAAGATGAAATTCTTTCATTTTTGTTGCTTGTTAGAAAACAGATAAACGTTTGATAATTGTACAATATTAGAATAAATAAATGCTAGATATAAGTTGCAAAAATCCAATCATTCTATGGCTCATAGAGTCCTTCACAATTTTTAAAACAAGTCACCTTCGTAGATTCTAATTAGTTTTTGAAAGAACCAAAATAATTGTTTTTAGAAAAGAATTCGCTTAACGAAACTTGGTGGTTTCTTGAAAGAAGAAAATCTTTTAGATGTTGAGGATTTCACGAGCTACTCTTCTTCTCCTCGCCAGCAGCATGGAACATTATGGAGGCGGAGTTGATGCAGAAGCGCTTCCTCGTCGGCTTGGGACCGTCGTTGAAAACGTGACCCAGGTGGGATCCGCATTTGGAACAGGTCACCTCCGTCCGGACCATATCTGGGTTTGCGATCAGCAGTAGTAGATTTCCACCGACTATGCGTCGAGTATCGACGCAGTTTTCATTTTCAGAGTGGTAGTGGAGCAGGAGGGCAAAGGAAAGACAGAATAATAGAGTGTGATTATTAAGAGACTAATACCTTTCGCTATTTCAACTGACTGACTGCTCTTTTCTTGAAGCTTCGATTTCTAATTTGAATTAAGCTCTTCTAGTTCCTGATTAGTGTCTTATAGAAATTTCAGGTCTTTAAATGTCATCGTTGATCATTAACAGGGTGGCGACTTGACCAGGAAACCGGGAATTGGAAAATCGTCCTCTGAATCGCCACCCTGATTAAGTAAATCGAAAGATTTCTAGATTTATTTCGTTTTTAGAGACATATTCAAAATCTAAAAATATTTCTTAAAGTTTCGTTTAGTTATTTAGAACAGAAGCTAAATTTACGTCTTTATAAGCTTTAAATACTTTTCTTTACAAATTTCGATTAAAAGTCAGAAAATAAACGAAAGTAAATTCCATAAGCATGGGAATTCAGAAAATTATCCTTAATTAAAAAAAAAACATTCCTCATTCCTTTTACTTTCTAATATAAGAAAATCAATTTATAATTTGTCTCAAATGGTTTAACTGACAATGTGCAATAAAAAGCTATTAGAAATCTAATCTAAAATATTACAGTAACAAATAAAAAGAAAGGGATTTGACTTTCAGATTTGTAGCAAAATAAATAAAAAATAAGATCCTAATTAAAATTATTTAATTTCTAATATTTTTTTCATCACTATTGCAAAAGTTTAAAAATAAATATTTGTTACTGCAAGATATTCTAAAAGAAAAAACAAAAGAAACATCCTTTTTAGCACAAGAATTACGTTTATTAATAATAATTACTGTTTTAAAAAAATATCCATTAAACTTTATGAAAAAAAGAACGTTTAGTTTGGTAATTCTGATGTAAAATGTGCCACGAATATTGACAGAAGTGAAAGTTTGAGACATTTACGTGCATCATACAGGATTTTTTCGCAAGGATCTATAATGTGATATACTTTTTCTGAATTTCCAATACTTTGCCAATGAGGAACTTTATATGAATTATTTTCGAGAAATAATATAATTGTGTAAGATAAAAAATAAATTTCATAAGACACTAAAATTTGCTTTAAATACATCCTCGAAATCTTGATCCACTCTACTAAATCCCACAATTTCTTAGTAAAAATCAACTATCAGGCACATGTCTCCAATCTCAAATAAATATTTTATAATCCAATTCGAATGGAAATATATATAAAAAAAAACGATTTGAAAAATAATTTCTACAAGTAACATTTTAAGAACAAAGAAATAAAAGACTATTTCACAAGACAAAACCTTTTTACAGAACAAATGTTTTCATTCTCGCCAGTTGTTTCGAAAATTCGACAGCGATGAAAACTAAAAATTAACTACCTAAGACGTAAAATCCAAAACAACAACGATGAAGAAAAATTAAAACTGCTTTTGGTAAGATAGCGAGGAGTTAAAAGTGTTATTTTTTTAATTATAACAGGTATTTTGTATGTACAGCACCGTTTTTAGTTTAATATTCAAAATGATGTAGGTAAGTCTATCACAATCACACTCTAAGCTCCGACATGCGGGATAATAGGCTTTGGGAATTGGATCTCTTAATAGCATTCCTCGAGCCACAATATTAAATTTTATTAACAGCCTCTCAAGACATGACTGCGAATTTTATATATAAAGCATAAAAAAACGTGCGTAACATAAAATACAAACTACTGAAAATAAAATAAGCTCTATCAAAAAGCATTGACTACTAAAATTATCAGTGAATAAAATAAATTTAAAAAAAAGGAGTTATGAAACAAAAAATTTTGGTACAATTTTTAACGATAAATTTCCAATAGGTGTTTCAAAGAATTTGAACAAAAATTTTTAGTTTATAAATATTTTTGGTGGCTGAAGAAATACTTAAAATAAATATTGTAACTTGATTGGAAAATTGTAGGCTGGATAGGCACTTCTACGGTAAGCAGGTAAATTCGAATTGATTTGTTAAAACCAGTGCAAACTAAACTAACTTGAAACAAGAGTATTGTTTTGGTCCAAGTCTTTAAAGCTTTACCTGCATACCATCGAATACTTTATGAAATAACAAATAATATGATATTAGAAGCCTCCTAGCGACATTCAAAGATAAAAAAACTGGAAAGTGTAAAAAATTTTTAGAATAAGGTACAATACTTAAAAATATAAAAATGCCAAAATTTGAAAAAACTAACTCGCTGGCAGGCTTCTTATTAGATATTTATAATAAAAACTTACAACTACAAATCATAACTTTAATTCTAATGCTGATGCTAATAATCGCTAATATGCTAAACAAAAATTGAATTAGAATGAAGCTGAAGTATAAAAATGATCTTCGGGAAGAAAACGAACGTACCATTAGAAGTATCTTTGGTCAATTTGACTCGCCCCTGATCTAAAACCTCATTGAATGCTGGCCAGCCGCATCCGCTATCATACTTTGTCTCTGAGGAAAATAGTTCTTGATCGCAAACAATACAAGTATAAGTCCCCTTGTCATAGAATTTATTGTAGCATCCGGTGAATGGTCTGAAAAGAATGCAAATAGTTGTCGATGCGCCATGGTCTTGAAAAAAAGGAAGCCAACAAGTAAACTCTATTATGTGGACATCATTTATTTTTAAATAACTTGGCCCTGATGCATGAGTGCGAACTGAGGTGCACTTGAAATAGTTATTTTTAGTTCGTGACACTTAAACTTAGAGAGTTTATCAACACAATGTGCACTAAGAAAACTTGAATTTCTTCGCAAAACGGGAAAAATTCAAGATTGATAATTTTAGGTTTTCTTTGTAGCTCTTTTATTTCCTGAGAAGTGTTTATAAAAAATGTCATTAAGGCTTGGAGTTTCAAAATTTTCTGGAAGTTGAAAAAGATTCATGGGTATTTTACTTGGCTAGGGTCCAACGATCAAACAATATTTTGTAATAATGAGTAAGAGGCTATTTATAATTTTACAGCAAATTTGAAATGTCTTCTAACTATTTCCGGTATAAAATTAGAAAACTAGTTTTGAACAATATTATTTTAATTTCATATTTTGTATTTTAATTCAATAAAACTTTTAATTTATGTTCAAGGATTTTTTTATGAGAAAACTGTTGTAAAAGAAGACTTTTTACAGATTGAAATACTTCAAAAATACGATTTTTTCTTAAATTGGGGAATTCAAATGAATATTTGATTAAATTTCAACGGAAAATCACTTTTATCAATAACAATGATAAGAAACTTCTAAATATATATTTCATAATTTCTAAATATATAGTTCAAAAATGAAAAAGTACAATGAAAACAAAATCACCAAATTCGAAATATTATAATAAATTTTTCACCTTCGGAAAATTGTCTAAATAATTCCTAAATAAAAATTTCTAACCTATAAGCTTTTAAAATTTAATGATTTTTAATGATTTTCCAAATAGATTATAGCAATTTAAATACAAAAAAATATATATACATATATAAATAATAAAGAAACTTATTAAAATTACCTTTCTGTGCCTTTTTCTTGTGTCACGTGCCATTGTATAGGCGTCAATCTTTTTTTCAGCTCATCCTTATTGATTTCGGTCGTCATTTTCCTCACCGAATCTAACCAGATATACAAGGAAATGAGAGTTATTGTATTAAACACAATTAGTTTTAAAAAAAGCTTTCTTCTAGGTTAGATGAATTTGTTTTTCTCTTTCTATGAATAAATACTTGAGAATAGTTGGACTGGTTAGCATGAACTGTTCCAATTTTTAATCCCAATCTGCCTGCGACCCAATTTTTCAAGGGTAGCGATTGATATGCGATTCAGTGACGTACAATATTCTCATTTTCTTTTGAAGAAAAACAAACTCGACAGCACCTTCCGAAACTCCAAAATATTTTTTTCCCGACCTCGATCGGTAAAGTCACAAGGAAAGAGCAGGAAAAATGTTTCGATTGTAGGACTTTTTTATAAATTAAGTATGTACACCTGGTTGTATATTCCAATTAAAAAAAAATTCGGGTTTGTCGATGACAGCTTTTTCAGATTTTCCGAAGCTTTTTGCGTGAAGAGGGGGAAATTCTTTTAAGTTTTTTAACTCAGGAGCGTATCTATTTAGGGATCTTCTCCCGGATACAAAAATATTAGTTATATCATTGGGTTATTGATGAAAATTCAATAAATGAATTGAAGTATCTAATAGATCTAGGCACACCAAGAATATTGGAATTGCGTTCACCGAATTTCGGTGAATCTTAGCATTTTGCATGTACTACGCTCACCAAATTTCGGTGAACGGAACCAGGGAACTTATATTACTTATATAGACACAGTCTAAACGAGTAAATAAGAGTGATAAAGAATTTACAATAAAGGTAATAATTAAATTAATTGAACTTCGTTAGAAAAAGTACTCAAATGACTCAAATCATTGAATTTTATGATGATTCCATCAAGAAACTTATGAAACTCAATGAAACTCTTCCAGATTTTGTTTTTGTCACTTGACATATTTTTGACATTACGTCTGCGAGCTCGTCAAAATGGAATTTAACATACATACCTTTTTGGATATTTGGTGCCAGAAAAGTAGACGGAATACAAATTAATAAACGAGGTGCACTTTGAACTTGAGATCGAAACACATTTCTACAAAAAATCGAGATCATCTCACCGTGTTTTGAATGAAAAGATGATGAAAAGCAAAGGCAACCTAACCTATAGGTTATAACCTTCACTGCCTTATCAATAGAGAAAAGCATAAACTCATACTTATTAAAAGCTTGTGGTCTGCTTGTGGATTTTCTTGATTCTATATAAGAAGAATTTACGAACATAATAATAGTTAGAGTGAATTGAGAAACGGAATAAGGCAGTTCTGTTTTCCGTTTCTTTTGAAAGGTAAGATAATTTTAAAAATTAGATAAATTATATTATTAAATTTAGTTACTAAGAAAAATTCGATATCATAAACCATTAGTCTTTTTATTTTTTAGTTGCAGTTACAGCCCACATGCAAATAGCTAATCATTGAAAAATGGAGCCAGAAAAAATAATCATTGATTGTGATGCAGGCACCGACGACGCTTTGTCTCTTATTTTACTTATCGAGGCTCATAAGTTAATGGAAATTGAGATTATGGCTATTACATGTGTTTCCGGAAATACTGTTGTGGATAATGTAATTGAAAACGTTTTTAGGACTTTGAATATCTGCAATGCCCTTGAAGTAAATATAATTTATTTAAACAAAATACATAAGGAAATTTTAAATTATAAATAAAAAACGAATCTTTAATTAATTTTTAAATTCAACTTTTAATTGCCAGATACCAGTTTTTAAAGGAGCTTCTTCGTCCCTTCTTTCCACTGAAAATGCAAGAATTGCAGCAGATACTCTATTTCATGGATCAGATGGTTTTGGTGATGTCTTTACTGATAAACCAGACATTAGTAAATTGAAATCAGAACATGCTGTGTGTGCTCTTCAACGAATAATTTCCCAATATCCTGGTACGTCACCTTATTTCACTGTAATATTTGAAAATCCATTCTTACATTTTTAAAAAACGATTAATCGGGTATATAAAATATTCTCTTTTTTTTTAGGGGAAGTTTCTATTCTTGGGTTAGGACCCTTGACAAATATAGCATTAGCTATCAAAATGTATCCAGAATTTGCTGATAACGTAAAGAAATTTTATGTTATGGGAGGAAACTATACTGGTAATTATTGTTTTATTTATAAAATAAATTCCAAGATCTAGCACTTTATTACAAAAATAATTTATAAATATAAACCTATGTTTTTAGCGGTGGGCAACGTAACTCCACAAGCAGAATTTAATTTTTACGCAGATCCCGAAAGCGCTCATATAGTTCTTTGTAGTAGTAATAAATTATGGCTTTTGCCCTGGGAGACTTGTTTAAAATCAAAAGTGTCAAATGTAAGTATTCTTGCTTAATTTTAATAAATTTATTCCCAAATGTTAAGTCTAAACTAAATCTTCAATTTATATATTTAAATAAATTGTAAACATATTCTTTTTTCAGGAATGGAGAAAAAATGTTTTTGGACAAATAGACACACCAGCCGTAAAACTAATGAATGCAATTGAGGATGTAATCTATTCTACACCCGAAAAAATGTTACCAACTTACACACCTTGCGATGCGTTTTTAGCTGGAGTGGTATTAAAACCTGAAATGGCCACAAGTGTCGTACCACATCACATAGACATTGAGTTAGGTGGAAACAGGACACGAGGACAAGTTGTTATCGATCATTTCATGTCTAACAAACCCAACGCATTTATAATTCAAGATTTTGATTCCGAAATTTTCAAAGATCTTCTCCTTTTCGCTGCGAATCCTGTCAAATATAGACATAGGTTGTTGATTGGACCAAAAATTGAGGAAAAAGTGGAACATTTGAAACGGGAAACGTGTATTGATTGCAGAAAAACAAAACTCAGAACATTATGAGTTAAGAAAAAAAATTTTTTTAATCATTTTAAAAAATTTGAAAAAAACTGTACATACGCAAATAAAAATTTAAAAATAAACTGTTTTCAAAACACGGAATTGAATTTTTTTATTCGGTGATAATAACCACTTCGGTAATCAGTTTACATATGCCGTGATTTTAGTCAAAGTTCACATATCACAAAATAATGGTAAAGGAGGAGAAGACGTTAAGAGGGGAAGACGTAAGTGACCAGAACCAAGTAAGAATTTTTCCGATACTTGTTAAATAATGGAATTGTTTGATTTAAGTATGGAACGAGAGAAAATTATTGTCGATTGTGATGCTGGTACTGACGATGCTTTGGCTTTGATTTTACTCATCGAGGCTCATAAATCAAAAAGAATTGAGATAATGGCTATAACTTGTGTGACTGGCAATACTTCTGTAGATAACGTTGTTATTAACGTATTTAGAACACTAGACGTATGTTCATTAAACGTAAGTTAATCTATTGAATTTAAATAACTTCAACTTTTAAATTAATTTATATAATAGGTAATTACAAAACTTTCCTTTAAATATTGATAAGAGGTACTTTTTTCTTGAAATAGATTCCTGTTTTTAAAGGAGCACATTCTCCCCTTATTAAAAAAGAAAATGATGCTACAATAAAGTTTCATGGATCTGATGGTTTTGGAGATATTTTTAAGGACAAACCAAATATAAATAAATTAGAAAAAGAACATGCGGTCTTTGCAATTCAAAGAATAGTTTCTGAATATCCTGGTGATAGATAATTTTTGACTGAAGTTTGTTTTAGATATAATGAAAAGTAATTGAAAATAATTTCCTTTATATTTTATCATAATTATTTGATATATTTTTTAGGAAACGTTTCGATTGTTTGCATAGGTCCCTTAACAAACTTAGCTTTATCAATCAAACTCAGTCCGAAATTTATAACTGATGTAAAACAATTTTACATAATGGGTGGAATATTCAATGGTAAATAATTTTAGAAAATTCTAATTTTTTTTATTCTAATTAAATAACAAAAATCCTTTTACGTAACTATTTAACTTTATTTTTTTCTCATAGCAAAAGACTATCCTGTTCCAGATTTCAACTTCAATGCGGACCCAGAAAGTGTTAACATATTTTTTTTTAATCGAAATAACAAGAAAGTATGGCTTTTGCCTAAGGACACATGTTTGAAATCAAGATTGGCACTTGTATGAACAATTTCAATACAATTTTGAGAATGTAGGTATAACTAATTATAATTAAATTAAATTGAAATACTGTTTTGCAGGAATGGAGACAAAATGTATTCGGCCTAATAGATACGCCTTGTGTAAAACTCTTGAACGCTATCGAAGCTAAAAAATATTCTGCTGCGAAGACCCTTTCATTAAATTACACACCTTGTGATGCAATTTTAGCTGGCATGATATTGAAACCAGATATGGTGAGGAATATAATTCCTTGTAGTGTTGACATTGAATTAGCCGGAGAATTAAGAGGACGAACTATAATAAATGAAAGTGAATCAAATGTTTTTTTAATCGAAGAAATTGATTCAGAAATTCTTAAAGATGTTTTACTTTTTGCAGCAGATCCGAATAAATATGCAAGAAATTTGCGTTAAGATTTATTTCTACTAATTTTTGTAGCCTATTTATCTAAAAATTGTTAATGTTATTATATTTCGAAATCTAGCTTAATCAAGTTTTCTATAGAAACTTATTTGACACTTACTTAATTAGGTAAGTTTAATTATTTCATCTACATTTCATCGATTTTGTTCTATCTACAGAGAAATTGCCACTGAAATTATGTAAGCTAAACATAATTCTATTTACTGTTGGCTTGATTCTTGAATCTGCTTACGGACTTCTCGATTTGACTCTAGTAAATCGATTAACTCGGCGTGGATGTTGTCATTCTTCTTTTCCAGATTGTCCAAAGCTGAATTAAGCTGATCAAGTTTCTGATTTAAAGCTTGAAACTCTGCAAATTATAAGCATTTCAATTTAGAATAATATTAAAAATTGAGAAAATAAGATCAATCTAATTAAAGCCAACTAGAGGGTGGCCACAAGACTCAATTTTTCAATTTCCCTGACTTTTCCCTGACATGAGTCCACCCTGGTTTAAAACTTTGGGAATTAAACAATAACAATTAGTGTCATAAATTATAGGTTAGAATCACACAAGAAGTGAAAATAGTGGAAATACATGAGAAGGACAAACAATTTTTTATAGAAAATATTTGCAGTTTCTTTCTTCAACGTCTTCTTAAATACACTAAGTCAAATTGATTTAATGCTTTCCAGTTTTTGAAAGGAAAGTGAGTGAGCCCTTAATATTTTGAAATCTAAAATTTTCTAAAGCATATTACGATTTCCTAATTAATTTCTTACCTTCCTCGCTGACATGTTCGTCTTCCTTTTCAATCTCCGCTTCATTTTGCTCATTTTCTTTGTTTTCTTGCGGTTGAACAGAAAACTCGACCATGTTTTCATCGGCCATTCAATCTTCTTTGATCAGCTGATCTGTCAGGCTACTGTCACATGCTGTCCCATGTCATACTCCAAAATGATATTCAAATGCGTGTGCTACTGCAAAAGAGTCACTCACCAATAGAAAGTCAAAAGTAACTGGAATTAACCAATCACAGATAAGTTTTACAAGAATCAGAGAAAACATCAGACATATGTTAAATGCATGTGTAGGTAATAAACAAAAGTGTGCGTGTATGACATCACTAAAATCTAACCTCCAAATTATGAGTTTCAAGCAACTTCGAGTAATAAATTCTCCTAATGCAAATAAAAGATATGTGTCTTTTCTGTAATATGTGTCTTCCTCCCTGATTGTAAGTGTTCGTCCTTTTGTCACATTGAAATGAATCTGAGGTAAGTTAATTTTAAATTTCCTTGATCGTAGGGAATATTTTCAAGCTTGTGTTTTCTTCATTTTTAATTATTGACGCTTTGACACTTAAATTACAACAAAGGCCTATATTCTATTTTTATTTTCAGTGTTACTGAAATATTTAGATATTTTAAAACCATGCGACAGTGCTTAAATATGGTTTTGTCTCAGGTAAAGTTTTAATCTTTCAATAACGCAATACATTTCTATCGTTTTAGAGAAAAAACGAGATTAATTTCTTATTAATTAATTTGCATTTAATCATTACTAGGAATTAAGTTTTTTAAATTGTAAACAAACTTTTTTCAAAATAGTTTTGTATACCGCAGAATCTGGAATAATTTTATAAGCAATTTCTTATTAAATTTAATATGTTAAATATTCCAATGTTTTTGTTACAGAACAGAAAAGAAACACATCGATAAATGCGAAGTAGATTATAATATTTTCTTCCCACATGAAATGCTCGAATCCTCCAACAAATTATCAAGATGAACGGAATCTCAGGACAGTTTCGCAAAACAACATGGGACCCATTCCTGATAATTTGCCAAATAATTGCTGTGCAAACCGTGATGTATTTTTTCCTTGGTATCTGGATTTGGATGACGGCAACTTTCCTGGGTTCGACTAGATCGTTGGACTATGCTTTTCAGTATAAAGAAATTCACGTTCGTGATTTCGGTGGGCACCTAGTGATCTCTATTTTTATAATAAATGCTCTGATCGGAGCACTGGCCCTCTGGAGAATAGTGCAGAGAACGAAACAATGTATGGATTTTGCCTGTACTGCGCATTTAATTCATCTCATTTGTTGTTGGGTCTACAACGGAACATTTCCGACAACTTTCAGCTGGTGGTGTTTGAATATCGTTTGTCTAATTATAATGTGTGTGTGTGGCGAATTTCTCTGCATGAGGACTGAGCTTCAAGCGATTCCTCTAAGTATGAATAGTCAGAGAACAGCCTTGTGAAATTAAATGGTCGTTTTGGATAATGCAGTCATTTAAAAAATGTTAGTTAATTTATTAAAGACTTGAGAGTAATTTGCAATAAAGGTTTTCTTTTATAGAAATCTGTTTTTCTGTGATTTTGTAGATTTTTCATTACATGAACTAAATGCATTAAAAAATATTTTTAAAAGAAAAAAAGAGATTAGGAAATGTTCATAGAAATAGTTTATTGTATTCACAAACTCAATGCAACTTCAAGAAAGTCACACTTAAGTGACAGAAGGCAATGAAATTCATCATTAATATTTGCATTCGAAAAAATAATAACAAAGTATTAAGGTCTTATAAAGCTAAGCACGAAGTTTAATTTACAAAATTTAAGTGCCTTTTTGCTTTTCTAATTCTGCTAAATAATCTGCTCTGAGCTTTTCGTTTTTTTCCAGAATTCTCTTTTGTATAGATTCACCAGCTTGGGCTTCTTTTTTGCCGCTCCACACGGTAAATGCACAACAGCAGATAATGAAAAGCATTAAAAAATTTGCAACTCGAATTCGACTCTTGCTGTGTATTTGGGACATTGTTTCCTGTCTGGAAAAATAAGTTAATTGGATACATTTTTTTGTATGTGTATTTAATAATTTATTATGATCGTAAGTATTTAAAAACAGGCGAGAAAGAAACTTACCGAATTTGGTATGGTACGTCGGCAACGGATTTATATTGTTTGTGCCATACAAGTAACCATTTATCGAGAGTTTTGGGTGTATACATTACAGGACCTGATTAAATGAAAAATGGAAAAACTTATTCGTGATTTTAACACCAAGAGCAATATCTATAAATTTTGGAGAAATATATATTTTGTTAAATTAAAATAACGAACCAAGTGGAGAGTGGTTGACCCCTTTTGATCCAGGAAGATGAACTTGTTCTCCTTCTTTCTTTTCCACATTTTTAGAAGCAGTGCTTGATGTTTCAATGGATTTGCTATCACGGAATATTGTGTTCCGGTGAAAACTTCGGAAGGTATTTGCCAGTATTTTTTGTTGTAATCGACTTCCAGACATTTTCTTAAAAAAATATCACTTCAGTTTTTTAGATACGATTTTATAAATGTATATTGAAATTTTCTAATTTTGAATCTTTCAATTTTAAATTAATATTGTAGAATAACAGAAAAAAAAATAAGTATGGAATTCAATTGCATTTCATTATGCAATCTGTTTATTTTTATGTTAAATTGTTAAATAATTTCCCACTTAATTATTTTGAATTTTCGACTTGTTATTCATTTAACATTATTATTGAATTAAAATTTTAATTGTTTGAGATATAAAAAGTGAAAATTTTATAATTTGTATTATGAATGTATCAATGTATGCTGAAGAAATATAATTTTGTATCTTTTGAGACCGACCTGCGACTTCGAAACTATCTCCTTGCAGGTTGAAATATCTTTTTTTAGCACACTTTATTCACAGCCACACAATTAATTACTTTTCCTAATAGAGATAATAAATACTGCCCTTGACACAAGCTCCAGAAGATATTTTAAAGTATTTTTCCAGCCCATCACCGAGTTTCGGTACCTTTTTTAGTAACTTCTGAACGTACCCAAAAGTCGAGTATCAACCACAGATTATAAACTGTTTGTAGAGCGTTTTTTTGAAAAATAGAATTCAAATCAATAATAAAAGAAATAAAAACAGTGGCCTTCGATTTATTAACAATTTTTGCATTTCATTTAATAGGAAAGCTTTCTCTTAGCTTTTTTTATAATTGATTTTAAATTTCTGTTTTAAAAAAATTAAATTATTAAAGATCAAAACATAAATTTAACATTATATACAGTGAAAATCAATTTTTACATTTATGTTTAGAGTGACTATTTAATAATCTGAAATCTCATTTCTTACGTAATCAAAAGAGAAGTGGAGAAATCATACTGAGCATGTGCAGAGAAGTGACCGAATTAATACTGAACTTGGTTCTCGATATTTCAAGATCTATGCTTAACTTTTCAAATAAATATGTGGGTGCGTTTTATTAAGAATGTAATATTTAGTTATATAAAAAATATTATAAAAGTTTAGAGGAACTCAATAAATAATTGAAAACTTATTTTGAACTCAAAACACAGAAGTTATTTTTTTATTTAATTAAGGAGTACATTCTTCTTAAAAAGACTTGCAATTTTAAATTACACAACAGTTAAACTACATGTTCATCTGTACAGAATTATCAGTGATGATGATCTTCTTTATAAAATCGGAGCCCACAGTAACCACAGCTATGATTTCCAGGTTTATCCTGAAGATAAAGATAGTAAATGTTATATGTTTTTAAAACCAAAAATGATAAAACTGAAGTTTGTTACTTTTTACATGCGTAGCTCATAAAATGAAATATTTTCCTAAAGGTTTGCGATTAATGATTCAAATAATTTCAAATAGGGAGATAGTAACCAAAAAGGATATTTTAATCAAGCAAGTCTTTGAATTCTACAGCTTTATATTTGACATTGAAGTGTGTGAAGTAAAGTAATAAAGTTTGGAAATGAATAGAAATGGTTTGGTCAGTCGATAGGTTCATAAATCATATTTGTATGAAGAATGTTATTGTAATTACTTACCAAATTTATATATACTTTAGGATGTCCAAGAGGTCCACCGCCACCATTACAAGCCACAATACGATCTTTTTGAACCTTCGGTGGTGTTTCTTCGATTAATTTTATTGCCCAGTTCGGATTGATCTCTTTGGCCTTGTCGACGAATCTCACCAAACGATAATCGTTTTCTTCAAATTTCTGAAACAATGTGTGATCAAACTTTTTGCTCAATTTCATGAACAATTTTGAAGATTATATTAAAAATTTTTTTATTAAAAAATTATTAGAAACCAAATTTATTTGGAATTCCGTCCAAGCCAAAAGTTTTTTGTGATAAATATTTTTTTGGATTGACACTGTATTGAGAATAATAATATATAATAAATATGAAAATAATTTTAAAAAGACAACTTACATGAAAAATAAAACCATATCGAATAAGAATTGAAAAATGATAAATCATTGATGAATATAATAACAAACAACACGACAATATTGAATTCTTTTTTAACTCTTTATGAGAAAGCAAATAATTATGGTATAGCTGTCAAAAATCGAAATAAAAGTTGTATCTGCATGGTATTAATAATCCTTTTGCCTATTGCTATTGAAAAATCTATTTTTCAAACCAATTTTCAAGAATTTTTTTAATATATAGAGAACTGACGTAATGATTGCTTTTTTAGGTTAGGAAATTCTTACTCATTTTTGAAGCTTTTACATACCTGTCCAGTGTGTGTTTCTTTGTCAGGGGGTACCCAGGAAGCATATCCATGACTTATTAGTCTTAAGGGTGATTTATTAGCGAAAGATTGCAATTTATTTGCATCTTGTATCAGGCAAAGTGCCTTTTTACTCGCCATTTTTTCTATTTACTATTACACTATATATCATAACAAGTAACACCTCCGATTGACTGATTGATACCAACTGATACTAACACTAAAAAATGAAATATTTTTAAAATATGTATAATTAAGCGAGTTTTATAATAAAAATATAACTTAATGTATACAATTATTTAAAAAGCATGGTCTTAATTTAGTTTCGGTAAAAAGATAAACTAATAAGTCATAATTATAAAATTTGAAGAAAATCCTCCAATTGGCAGACCTGTAGTTAAAAATGGCGCAAATTTTTAACATTTGAAAATGAATATATAAAGTTTATTTTTATTTCCTTTCTAAAAAATTGGTGTACTTAACGAAATGTCTCAAAAATCTCGCATACATTGTTGTTGCAAACCTGATTGGCTTTTGAATTGAATTTTTAATACGACAGATTAAATGTGATGAATTTAAAATTCATATATAAAATTTTTTTTTAATTTTTATTTAAAAAAACGTAATGTTTGTAAAAAGGATTATTATGATATAATAAATTATATAATTTAAAAATCATTTTTAATATTTTTTATTTTTATTAATTTTATTATTTTTAAAGTTATTATAACAAAATAAATGTCTTGTTAGCTTTCTAACGTTCGTTTTCTTATATATCTCAAGACATTAGAATTTATTTATGTAAATAAAATTTTTGTATTAAACAAGTTTCTAAAACGAAATAGAATGTAAAAATATACTTTGACAAATAGGAACTGATCTGGATCCTTTCGATATTTAAAATTCCACTTTTTGAACGGTTTAAAAAAAAGTAATTATTATTCTCATTGTTATTTGTTGATACATTCAATTGAAATTGATAATAGCCTGTTGATATTCAACTTTATATTTTAAAATATGAATGAATGGTTAATTCTTAAGTTTAGAAGGAGCTTTAAAATTGATATAGTATGAACCAAATTCTGGTTTTGATAATTTCAATTATTTGTATCGAATCCTTTAGATACATTATCAATTTTTCTAAATATATAACAAGTTTTACGTAAGGGATAATAATAACCATTGCCGGTCATTAGTATACAACCCCTATTCACCTCTATAATTACTCTCAAAATCTGTATTATATATTGCTGAAAGACGTCATCAATTATATAACCAGATTTCTATTTCAAAAATAAAAATCTAAAAAGTCATATGCGTATCAGGTTTTTTTTCCCCTGTTAATGTAATTTCTCTTGGCACAAGGCAACAGGTTGGAGGTGTCCTTTCGGAAAGTGATTTTTATGGGTCAGCCTAATCTAAAGTTGTATTCGTCTGTTTTTTATCGACCGGATACATCAGTCTAGAAAATTTTCTCCGGATTTCGTGGGTCACTGTCAAGGGCTTGCGCGTACAACCCGGACAAACGCGCAGGGGTTCACGCAGCTCCTATTAAAATATAGGTAGTCGTCTGATGACTAGGACTACTGTAGGACATGTTGAGTTTTTAAGCCGATTATCCACCAGTTCGAATCCTAGACGATTTATATTCACAAAGGGTTCAATAACTAATGAATATCATCTCGGAAATCGTTTAAAGTTAGCTTCCAGTTCCTAACCGGGTCGCTTCCGCCCACATTTCACCCCTAGAAAATGAATTTCACATATTAGCGATAAAGGAAGGGAGGTACGTAATCCATGTGGCATGCTTTTAAATTAATCGTATTTTCTGTCATATTAAAATTTATTATGCATTCGTTTTAAATATATAACATTGGTTTTTTTAAATTATTTCCTTGAAATAATAATTGCAAATCTATAGAATATTTTTTTTTTTTAAGAAAAAAGCATCTTATGGTAGAGGATTTTTAATATAAAACCTAGAACAATGGTGGCTTATAGAGTGGTATATATTTTCCTAAGATCAAAACGCTTGCGCGTAATTTCTTACTCCTGTTGGTCGCATTCTACTGTTAAAATAAGGGGTGGCTTTTATATTCAAGGATATTCAGAACTTTTATATATCTATATGAAGGAATTTACATTTCTATAAAAGACCATTCAGAATGGGTATTATTATTTTATACTTCGTGGAATTTAAAGAGATCTTGGGGATTTTATTTAAAAAATGACTCTTCAACTTTAAGCTTCCTGTGGTCATATTAAACTTTTAATTAAATTTGTGGAATTCTTAGCTATGCGATCAGCGGAATAATTAAAAATCCTTTGAAATTGACTAGACTGATTGGTTTTAGGTCTAAATATAAATACATTTTAATGCATAAATATAAATGTATTTTGTATTCGTTTTTAAATTTTTATTTATTATATTCAATTATCCAAACACAAGTAATTAGTTCGGCTTCTAAATTTAAGCTGAAATTACTATCTATTTCCGTTTTCGCAAGACATCATTTACTTCTCATTATCAGTTCCTGTTTTTTATTATTGACCTTGTATCTTGAAAGAGTATTTTAATTTAAATTTATTTTGACAAGTAAGAAAAATTATTGTGAACTTTAAATGTTAAGTTTCTTTAAATTAAAATGCTGAAAATTTTGGAATTAACTTAATATTTATTAGATTTTCGAAACTTTGAATGGCTTCTGAAGGAGAACTTTGCATTATGTTTAATGTGAGTGGATTTAAAATGACCTCAAGTTTTAAAAAAATTCTAAAGTAGAGTTAATTTAATTTATTATTTATAATTAAGTAGCAAACCATTTTTTCTTTTTTACAACTTCAAGTAATTGAAAAGTCAATCAGGTTTGCAAGGACAATGTATGCGAGATTTTAGAGAAATTTCGTTACACCACTTTTTTAAGATAGGATAAATAATGGTACATCAACTCTTAATGCAAACTTACAGAGGGGTTGAAAATGGATTCTCATAGTGCGGGTGTGGTTGCTATCTTGGGAACAGTTGGAGCAGCGACGGGGGCGATTTCAGCAGTACTTGTCTATGCGATCTGTGCTCGTCGTCGTCGTTTACCTCTGCTCAACCCTGGAGGTCCTCTCAACTGGTAAATTTTCTTTAGAAGACAAAAGTCCTTGTCTCGCTTTTTCCTTTTTGATGATTTCGAAAAATGTTTTTTTTTTTTGCAAAATTCTCAATATTAATCGTCTCCACAGGTTTGAAAAGGACCTCCTAGATAGAGCAGCAGAAGAGGAAAGATCAAAAGAAACTAGTCTGGATATAGGTTGCACTAGAAAGCTTCCAAGACAGAGTAGCAGTCGCAATGAGGAGACCTGGCAGCTGAACGATATCGATAACAGCCTGAGAGATTCGCCCAGGGAAGGTATAATTGTACCACTTCTAAATTGCTGGAATAAAAAGAGAAATAAATTAAATCACCAGCAGATTTTCACAAATAGATGTGTCCCAACGACAAGGAACTGAAGGTTCTTGTTTGGGAATTCCTTGTCATTTTTAGAGTTAATATTTTCATTTAAAGAATCTTAAATTATTTTTGAACAACTTCACAGACTCGAAACGAAAAATAACTTTTTTTTAAAGCTAAGCGACATTTATCATCGGAGTGCAGTTGCGATGATGCAATTGGATCATCAGTAAGTCCAATCGCACCACCATTGCCAGGAGGAGCTGTCGTAGCCTCAGATGAGCGAATGGTCATATTGAAATCCTTACCAAGGTCTTCAGACAGCTCTTCAAATTCAAGGTTGAATAGTGCCGACAGTGATGAAATTTCCTGTCCCAGATCAGCAAATGAAACCAGAGGTGAAATAGAAATGAGTCTTGTCTACGACACCCCTTCTGGAATCCTCAACGTCAAACTGGTTGAGGTAAAAACTGGAAATGTTCTAGAATTTTCTTAAAATATTAAAAAACTAAAGAAATTTGCATAATGTACTATACCTAATTTATAAATTCAACATATCAAATTTTTAATATTCTTGATATTTACAGGCACGTGAACTTCGAGCTCGAGATCTAAGTGAAACTGCAGATCCTTATGCAAAAATAAGACTATTACCTGATAAAAGCAATGTCTGGCAAACGAGAATTCATAGACGGACTTTAAATCCAGGTACGTAGAAAAACATTTATATTAATTATCCTCTGCTTTAATTACCCTAGAAGTAATTAATAATAAAAACTGTAAATAAAATTTATATTGTAAGCTCAAAATATTACTAAACGATAAACATTTTTTAATAGTTTTCGACGAGGACTTCGTTTTTGAAGTTCCACCTCATTGTTCGCTGGCTGAGAGGACGTTGGAAATTCTGCTTTATGACTTTGATGCTCTCTCCCGTCACAGAGGAATTGGGTACATGCAACTTCCTCTTTCCACTGTTGAATTGAACATGACCCCTAAAACAATCACGAAGTCTGTACTTCGTTATGGTGCTGATGGTTTTCGAGCACCACCTCTTGGTGAACTTATGGTTTCGTTGTCCTATCAGCCTTCTTCTGAGAAACTTACTGTTATCGTCATCAAAGCTCGGAATTTACCGAGTGCTGATGACCCTGGTACTACCTTCGAACCATACGTACAGGTAATTAATTAGTTTCTCATCGAATTTTTAATTCAGAAAGTATATTTTAATGTCTGGCTAATTTTTTTATCATTTCAGGTGGCCGTTATCCGAGATGACAAGAGTGTGAAGAAAAAAAAGACAGGGGTCCGTCGAGAAGGATCAAGTCCTGCATGGAGTGAAATCCTCAATTTTGATATAAGCAGCGAAGTACTGGCCACCTCCAGATTACAGTTTTCCGTGCTGCGGGCAGCTGGTCAACTCCTAGCCAGATGCGAAGTTTCTGACAAATGCCATCGGGAATTATTCCGACGAGTGTTAACTGGAACAGGAGCTTCTGCACAATGGCTTTCATTAACCGAGCCCGATAATTCTAGCGAATGCAATGAGTAAGAATTTCAGGGTTTTCACAATCAGTGCAAGGAACTCTCTGCAAAAGTAAAGTACACTTCTGAAGTTCACGAATCACTCGTTTTTACCCAATACAAAATTTAAATAATAAAAATAAAAAAAAAAGAATCGATCGATTCGTGAATTTTACAGAATCATGACCTGATTTTTAGATCCCATCTTGTCCATCGAGCTTTATCTAAGTCACAAATTAAAAGTCTCAAGAGCCTATCAATATATATTCTTATTTATATTTGTTTCTATTTTATTTATTTTTATAAACACAGAACCTATCAAAGGTTTTAAGCAAATTAGAAGTTATTTTGTTAATTAAAACAATCTGCATTTTTTGGGGAACTGACTGTGAAGTAAGATAAGTAAAGAAAAGAAAGGCTCTCAAGGCTTTTAGATTTTGTCATTAGAAATGGTTGCGTGGGCCAGACGTGGTTTGTCCACCCGTCGTAAGTGAAAATGTGCAGCGTGAAAATGTACAAAATGAGAAATATTAATCATCACTTTGCACAAAGTTTGGAAATTTAATCACGCTTGCAATTAAAACCGATCTAGAATTAAAATCTGAATCCCACTTTGTTTTCTCTACTAACTGCTAGAAATTGAATGCTGGACTTGATCCTTATTTTAAATGAGAAATGCTATTCAACATCCAATTCAAATTGGTTAAGTCCAGTCAGCCTACGTTCAATTTACTAACCAACTCAGTGGAATTAACTTTTTTCTTTTTTATAAAATTGTGAAATCCATTATTGCTAAGATAAACATATGCACTCGTCTTCCAGTGAAAACTTCGAAATTCTAACTTAAATTAAAATAAATTATGCAGACCCACGCACAAAAATATAATTGTTTGCCGAGCCATATTATGCAGATGCAATTTTATACCACAGTATTCTTTATCACTTGTTGAAAGCTCCTTTCAAAGCTGTACGTTTTCAATGTCTTACGGCACGGTTAACGAATGCATTTTATCTACAAATATAAATATATATTATAAATAACAAATCTGTAAAATTTCGTGATGCGCAAGCACCATCATTTTATAAGGCTTGGACCTTGCTACACACAAGAAAACTATTTTTTCGAACTGTTTCATTTGACTATTTAAATGTACCTTTAGTATAATATAGACAAGTACAAAAGATATGGAAAAAAGTGTCTATAAAGATTCTATAAAGATAAAAAATTGTGATCTTTATTTCTATTCGTGAAAATTGAAATTTTTCTTATCACAGAAAAAAAGCTTATACCTGTGAAAAATTGGTTTTAAGTTGCTTAAATTTGATTCAATAACTAACTGGATCGAAAGATGAATTCAGACTGCAGACGTTTTCTGTCGTGGTCTTTTTTATTAAAATTTCACCGTACCATACAACTGTACAATAGAAAAGTTATGGACCTTGAATGACGATCCTGGAATTTAGTCAAAGAGACCTGCAACAAAAAAAATGAAGAATCTCATCAAAAGACAAACCTTATTTTCTTTTAGATAAAAACGTATAAAAAGTAAATTCTCATTGATAAAA
>JAUESH010000043.1:9689688-9705547 GCA_032275165.1 Synergus magnus | reverse complement strand
AATCGGAAAAAATAACGAATTAATTAGAATTCTCTGGAAATTATTTAAAAAGCAGTCCAATAATAAAAATTTTTTATTTGAAAAACTGGCGGAACAAATGACATATATTCAGAATTGTTGGTAATCTCATGAACACTAATTTCAAGAATTCGAACATGGCGGAACAATAAACATCGCGAGTCATCAAAATAAGAAACACACATTTGGCGGAATCTTTTTATAGAACAAAGAGACAATTTCACCCTGAAAGTGAAAAGAAGAAAAAATCCGATGAGTATTCCAAGTATTTGATCTTGGATCGTAAAATAATATCAAGGGGAGGAGCTCTAAGAAATAACCCAATTCCAACATGGCGGTCGTTGACCTCACAGGAAGAAAAAATGAGAAATGACAACAATCGTTTGTTCTATACCTACCTATTTCCGAATAACAAAATATTGTTACGACCTCTGAGTCTTTGGAATATGTACTTTTGTATGTAAACTAAAACTGTCTTCTCATCAAAATGAAAAAACATTAAAAAATAGATTGAAAAAAGGTTAACGAATAAAAATAAAAATTCTAACCCCAAAATTGCACTAATAAAATTTATATACAAATGCTCGTTATATCTGCTATATACCCGTTATTTTAAATCTAAAACTTAGATTGCTAAAAATGACTACCAAACTTTCCTTCTGAGTCATTTCTACTACATTTGTCATTTATTTTCTACCAGATTTAGTGAATTTCGTGTGCAAACACGTATGTTAGAAATCGGGGATAAAAAAGTAACGGAAAACAGATATTGCGAGGTTGAATTGTCAGAACGGGAAGTGAACTTACGTTTCGAGAATCCGATTGTTTGAAGGATAATTTGCCACTTTTGAATTAGAGTGGTGAAAATAATGAGTCGTGAATTTCGTCACGAGGTGCATTTAGCGCCCCAAAGTGATGTTCCTCGGTTGGATCATCTGACGGGCGGATGTAAAACGAGGTAAAAATCAATGAAGACCGGCTTCCCACGCTCTCGTCCACGACACAATGACTCCTGAGACGAAGCACTTTTCCCTCAATGAACAATCCCGAATTAATACGAGATGATCAACATCATAATCTGCTCAACCTGTTCACGCACTCTTTCACGTTGCTTTTATCACTTATCGCGCCAATCTTTGCGTCACGAATGCGACCCGGTTCCACACACAACATTTTCAAGCAGACGACATTTTGCTTTTTCCGAGGAAACGCGAACACCCAGCGAAAACAGTCGAGTGCAACGCCCGTTTTACACTATCGAAACTGCGTGATAAGCTAAACTAATAAAATAAAAAAAAACTTTTTTGCGTATTTTCAAAAAATTATAACTTGAAAAAACACTTATTTTAAAATTCTGATGACATATTATTGTTCGATATCAAAAAATATACAAAGTAAATACAGAAAAATCGCTACATCGCTACGATTTTTTCGCGCCCTTTTTGAATTTTCAAATTAAAAATAAAACAATAGATGAATAGTTTTTAACAATTTGGTCACAATATTTTTATTGTAAAAAAATGAAAACACTCAAAATAATTAATATTTGTAATCTGTAATTAATTATGGCTATAGTAAGTTTCTTAGTAATTTAATTACTTTTTAGAAAAAGTGATTTACGACATGACCACATGATAGGTAGTCTTTTTATTTATGAACAAGTGATGCAAATAATTCATTTGTATTCAAGTTTATTGAATATACATTATAGAAGTATTGATGATATTTTTGTTAGTCGTAAACGACAATTTAAAATTATTAGCTTTTTTATCAGAAGGCAAAAAATAAAAATTTTTTGATTTTTTTGTTTATATTGTATAATATTCATCGGTTTCCACTAATTTTTTTGTTTTTCGGTTTGGCTTCAGCAAATGTGAATTTCAAAATTAAAGTACTTTAGCTGCTGATCCAAAGAGAAAGGCAAAATTTTTCTCAAACCTAATAAAATGACAGATACAATTCAATTTTGTACAATTAAAACGATAGTTTTACTCTGACACTGTCGAAGCTCATAAATATTAACAATGATGTTTGTTCTCTACGTTTCACAACTTGATTTCTAACATTAAACAATATAAGATAACACTGTTGCAGCTTCGGAAAACTTGAAAGGCGCGAGATCATTGTGTAAAGTTGATTGCGTCCACAACTCTTCACTTGCTAGACATATTTACAAACCGAACAAACGTCTAAAGCCTGTACAAGAGAATTATTTACTAAAAAAAAAAAAAAAGAAATTTCAGGTAGATTTGAAAAATTTTCAATGCACAATCTCTGTTTGTAAAACTTTGCATATCGAGTACAGAAATTTGTTTTACTATATTTGTTATAATGTTTAAAAAAATCCAAGTAATCCTTGATCCCATTTTAGGAAAAGCACTAATGAATTGCAAAATGCAAAAGGAAATGAGTTATTCGTTCGTAGTAGCAGTGTCGCTTATGGAAGCGGCAATTGCAAATAATCGTAATAGATTAGAATCATAGAGATGTAAATTGAGCGTGAGATCACCCATATAAAAGGTGTTAGAATTCCTCAACGATCTCTCTTGTTATTCTACAGTTGATGTCACTGCTTATAAATAACATAGATGACATTGTCGGTAAATCAGAGTCGTTTAAAGATCAAAGTTTTGCAATACAAAATCCGCCAGTCTACTCCGTTTACAATCAGTCACCCAGATTTCTCCGAAGATCGCATTAGAATATGCAAATTTTATTGAAAGTATTGGAAAATTGTTCGAGTTCTAGGTTGAAAAAAAGGAAAGAATTCGCAGAAATTCTTTTATAGTAGGCCGTCTTGGTAACATATTGATTACTTTGTAAATTAAGGCACTGTAATGACTAGATACTATGTAACAACTGTCGTTATTGTATCTATTTCTATACAATATAAAAAATCAGTCTAGATTCTAGAAGACTCTGCAATTCTAATTTCGTAGATTTTTAATCGAAAATCTATTTGTAACTCACTAGAATTATAAAAGAGGTTTTCAATTTTAAGTCTTTGAAAGACTTTGATTTATCCAGTAAATCAAAGATTTCAGAACTTTTAGAATGAAAAAAATATATATCTATACAATTTGTATTTAAACTTTAGTCATCAAATTTAGAACTACAGAGCCTTATTTAGCATTTATATCTAACAAAATTGAATCTATTTATGTTGCTTCTCTAAAATTACCCTCAGAGATTATAGATCTTAGAATTTTTCAAAGCTTCCTTCACTTTTTTATCATCACTCGCAGCCGCTTTCAAAACGAGTTCCAGATTATCCTGAGTCGCACTTTTTTCTCTTTGTAGTTTCCCGATAATTTCCTCCTTTTCTCTGACAAGATGCTTTAGTCGCTGCAGTTCACGAGAATATTCAGCTTTCATCTGATCCGCACCAAGTTCTTGATTCTTAATATGCTTTTCTACTGAGTCCAATTGCTGTTTCGCACCCTTTTGCACACTCTGTAACACAACATATTTAATACAATGTGTATTTTTTGTGGTATGTGTAGGACGGAGTGGGGAGGGGGGGGATACAAAATGTGTGTAGTCCGAAATTTGAAACATTTTAGGCCTTGATTACATAGAATTGAAAAAAAAGGAATTATCTCCAAACCTTCAATTGACTTCGTAAATTCCCCATTCGATGAGCAATATTATTTCCTAAATAGGTGATATTTTCGTTCTCTTCTTCTCGTTCTTTTAAGAGGGCAAGTAGTTTATCTCTTTCTGATAAAAGCCTTTCTTGTTCTGTGACTAGTTCCTTACAATACGCAGTCGTTTTGTTCAATTGTCTTTTGAATGATTCGCGTGAAATTTGAATCGAACAGACGTTTTTTTGAAGGTGCTCTAGCTTATGCTGTGTTCGCCTGTAACATTAAAAAATCATTATTTAATCATGTACCACTTATAATTGATATATTTCTTAATATGAAAATATCTCTAGGCTTTTAATGCTAACTTTAAATTTTTTTCTAAGCTCTTCGTTTGCATTTTGAGTTGATCCCTTTCGGCAGTGA
This sequence comes from Synergus magnus, assembly GCA_032275165.1. NCBI lineage: Eukaryota > Metazoa > Arthropoda > Insecta > Hymenoptera > Cynipidae > Synergus > Synergus magnus. The sequence continues at coordinate 9,701,519 of JAUESH010000043.1, read as the reverse complement.
TAACGATTAACTGTTTTTCATTTTCCGGATGTGTTTCCTCCAATTGTTTAATTTTTGCATTTAGTTTTTTCTTGTCAATCTCGTACTGATGTTTGAGTTCTTCGAATAGTCTTTTACATTCTTCCACTGTAGAATTATGAACCGAAACCGGCATTGTTTTCTCATTATTACTTTTTATTTTTTCGTAACCCTCCTTCAAAATCTCATATTTTCCTTGTAGATTACTTAACTCAGTCTTACAAATTAAATATTCTTTGTGCAGTTTATTATTATCCTGAGACATTGTCTCCACTTTGTGCTCATAGACAGAATGAATCTCTTGCAGTTTTTGTTTCTGAAGATTAGTCTGTTTTGTTAAAAGGTCGTTCTGTTCTTTTACGACTAAAGCATCTTCTTCTATTGTTTTGATTTCCACTACATACCTCTCGCACTGAAATAAATTAATTTCCATTAGAACAACTTGTGGCAATCTTTATTGAAATAAATAATCATTGAGTTTTGAGACACTTACTTTTTTCTTCAATTCTTCAACTTCTTTATGAAGAGATTCATTCTCGTTGATAATCTCCTTGCATTTTCCACTGAATAGATCAATTTCCTCTTCATACTTCTTGATTAAGTCTTGCTTTTCTTCCAAATTTTCTTGATATGCATTCAAGAGTGGACCCAGTGCGTGTGTATTAACTTTACCCCAAGATTCTAATGTTTTTTTATCATCAGAGTCTGAATCAAGTCCATTAATAATATTCGTAACATTTTTTGATTCTATAGTTTGACCAGCGTTTCGTAATTTATCTTGATATCTTTCTAATTCTACATTAAGCCTATAGACTAGATTTTTCAGAAGCAAAACATCTTCCTTAAGTTGCGTATTTTCTAATTTAAATTTCTCGGCGACTGTGACTAGACTAGATTTATCCCCTTCTAAGGTTTGTATTACTTGCGTTAATTGCTCATGATGAGAGTGTAAATCTCGATATTCCTCATCTCTTTGAGCTAAAAGAATACTGATTTTATTTTGCTCTGCATGTAATTCTTGATATTTCTGCTCCAGTTTATGATACTTGTTTCGAACCTTGATTATTAGTTTATCTTTTTGTTCAGAATCGTTCAAGGTTTCTGGAAAGGAAACAATTCAATGAGATTAGAAACTTGATCTTAAAAAGGTATCAGTGTGAGTATTAAAATGTCTTTTCTTATTTTTATTGTAAAATATTACCTGATGCACCTGTTTCTTCCAATTTCGCTGTAATTAATCGGTTTTCTTCCATCAGCCTCTCGATTTCTTTATAGAGATGTCGTTTACCTTTGCTTTTTGAAGCTGAACCTCTATCATCTTCACAAGTACTGTCGATTGTATCTCCCGAAATTGCTTTCGTTTTGACAAGAGCTCGACTATTATGCCTTCGACGATGTCGAGAGTGCACTGGATCGGTTTCATATTCATTGGTTCCTGATCGCTGTTTACTGTGCTACGTGAAAAAATGGCAATTTAATAGACGTCTAGATATTATGTACTAATACTAATATTTTATCTCTTTATTCATAATGTGTGAAAAATGAAATGATTAAATTTTAAGGTTATATCTTGAACTCTTCATTTCGTGGGATTTATGCAAAATGTATTAAAAGGGAATCAATGCTGATTAATAAAATATATGCCATTATTTAAAATTGATAATAATCGGGATGTCAGCACTTAAAAAATAGAAATACTACACGAAAAACGTTGAGAACGTTGCGAGAATTATAAATATAGGTTCGTAATTTTTGAGGTTATAATTCTATTAATATATTTTACAGATTCAATTCAATACAATTTTATAGATTCAATGAAATGAAATTAAATCTCTTTTTATATAAATGAGATTAATACTTCATTTCAGAAATTGAATCAAATATTTACCTTTCTTCTTGACCGCCTTTCTGCGCAAATGTCAAAACTAGTGACAGGTGTTCCATGGAAGTATGACATATTTAATAAATAAGAACTCCTCACTTGATTGTCATCTTCTTCAGAACTTAAATCACATTCTTAAATTAATTTTATTGCCATCAGTTTACTTATGATAATGCAACTACATTTTAAAAGTAGGTTAAATGAGAAATAAAATGTTGACATTTTTTTATAGATTGGTAGTCATGGAAACCAGAAGTGTGGTGGCGCCACTGGTTAAAGGCGCGCGAAATTTGTATTTGAAATATTTAATATACCTTCTAATTTATTTTTTTCTTGAGATTTTTGACAAATTAATATAAGAATAAAAAATATAATATTATACTTTTTTGTTAAACCTGTTAAATGAAGTACTTTGACTTTTATAATAATGATTTAATGGCATATAAAATAAATATCAAATATTATAATAAAGAGAACTTTTTTCTAGGAATTGTTAAATTTTCGTTTATATAACTGGTAAATTGTTGCAAAGTTATCACAATATGATAAATGGTATAATTAAAATGTGCGAGTATTTATTTATCGATAAAGGAAACATAAGAGATAAGCAGTTGAATGTGCTCGTTTAAGAATATATAATTGGAGAACATTTTTTAATTTACATCAGTATAACTATTTGTATGAAAGACCAATTTACGTATACCTTACAAGACGCCAGTTTGTAATTCCATGTGAAATATCAGTAAAAATATGTTTCACACAAGTAAAAAACTATCGATAAGGATTTTTAAATTTTCTGGTAATGTAAAATTGATACTACTATACTGCTATACTAAAATCTATTTAAACCACTTGAAATCCCTCAAAATTTATCTGTTAAAATTACACGAAATCCTTTGAAATTACTAAAAAATCTCTTGAAATTCCAAAAGTTCCACAATCCCCTTTAAGGCTGTTGGAGCAATGGACGAAAAAGTGAAATAAACATACAAAAAAATGGTCAAATCTGTAAAATGACTCAAATCTTCTAAAGATTTGACCATTTTTTTTTTTAATATTTTCAATTATTCGCCCAGCACTCCCAAAGCTAACAAATATTATCACTTGTTTTGTCAGCTGTGTAACATTTTTATTCTGGAATGACATAAAACGTTAATATCCTGGTAGTGCAATAAAGTACTTTTAACTCTTCGAAATTTATTCTCCTAAATAAAAAATTTAACAGAATCAAAATTGTGTTTACCTTTCTTATATATAATTTTACACTTAACATTAGTTGAAAGTAATGTCAGTTATATTGCTTAGGAAATTTTTAGTCCATTAAAAACAACTTTAGATAAAAATTATTTAATACAGTCAGATAAGTATAATAACTATTTAAATATGTAGTTTGCCGACCTTCAAAGTTTAGATATAAACATTTAAAGTAAACAATTATTGTATAACCACTATCACTCTGTTTTTTATCTCTTTTTATAAATTAAAATGTAACAAAGTAATAACCTTCGTTTATTATAACTTATTTTTTCAGTGAATTAATAATAATATTAATAATAATAAATAGCTTTTATAACAAATTAGGTTTATTTTTTCTCGTATTGGAATATTTACATACAAAATTCGTCTAAACATAACAAGTTTTAGTTAAAAATTTAGTTGCATACTTAAAGTATACTTTAAAATTTTTTTCCATAAGTATAATTAAAGACTCGATGCATTTAAAATTTTTTTCCAGAAATTTTATCTTGTTTTGTCTTTTTGCTCATTTTTGCTTGCTCGAGCAATGCCTACAATCCAAATTGTTTATTTGAGCTTAACGTATTGGCAGAGAAGACGTATTTTATAGCTAGTCCCAATTATCCAGAAAAATATCAAGGATACAATCAATGCACATGGAATATTAAAAGCTCTTTTCCAATTCACATAAATTGTGAAGTTTTTGACCTTCCCTCGGTGAGATTTTTTGTTTAGAAATATTATTAATACATCATTATATTTTATTATTTTCAATCTATACAATAAAATAAATTTGAATGATATTAAGTATTTTAGTTTTATTTTTTGGGGAGCATCCATTCATTTGGCAAATTCTCTCCCCTCTTCCCAATTCTTCACGTAAGATTTTCAGTTTTCCACATCAAATAAAATATCAGGAATATTTACTTCATGTTTAAGATAATTGAAAGTAAATGTATAAATATTTTAAGAGAAAAGCTTGCTTATTTTTGTATTCAATTAATCTATGTTAGTTATTTTTTTAATCCCTTTGAATTCTTCGAACCCCTTTAAATTTTTGTAATAAAAATTTACATTTCGAGTGTAACAAGAACAGTTTTTGTATACTGTAAATTTTCATGAAAATTATCAAATTTTATATTGAAATTATCCTAAATTCTGATTGAAAGTGGTTAATCATTTTTTTTCTAGGCCAACAACTGTGTAATTGATCAAGTGCTCATTTACTTAAATCCAAATAAGGGCCCATTACGTTTGTGCGGAAATGGTACATTCACTAGAGACTCGGAAGGTCAGCAAATGCAGATCAATTTCCAGAGTAGTTATTACACTCCTGGGGGTAGATTTTTTTGTTATCTTCAAATTATAGATACGGAAGAGAATTGTAAATGTGGGTGGAGGAAACCGGTAAGAAAATAAATGATTATTTTATCATTTAAGGAATAAATTAATTAATATTGAGAAAGTAAATCATCAATTTTATAGCAAAATCGACCGTAATTCAAATAATTATCGAAATCTTAATTTACAATTATGATGAGCCATTCTTTAGAAAAAGAAAAACTTAAGTCGAAGCAAAGTATAAATATTTTTCATAATGATGCCTAATAAATTAACTATTAAATCCATTAAAAAATTTTTAAGCTTCTTTTCCTCTTCCGAATTGAGAAATAATTTTAAGCGATATGAAAATATTACGAATTAATCAAATTAGAAATGTTAGAATAATAAGTCATTATTAAAGGGCCTAATCATATCAATGCAATTTCAGAAATAATGCCTATTTTATTAATTGTTACAAAAAACTAGAAATTATCTTTGAAATTGAGAAAAAAAAATCGACTGAAGCCGCTTTTTTAGAGAATGGCTCATTTATCCTTTTCAGACAAGAATAGTTGGTGGTGAAAATACACGAGAGAATGAATATTCCATGATGGTAGGAATTATTGATGTAGAATTAGATCAAGTTTTTTGTGGTGGTAGTATAATATCTAATAAGCATGTGTTGACAGCTGCTCATTGTTTGAGAAATAGACATTTTACAAATCTTCGTGTTCTCATTGATGCCCATGATCTGTCCAAAGGTACTTCATCCAATAATTTATTTGTTAATAAATTGAATAAGTAATCAAGTCGGAAATATTTGTAAGAATTTTTCTATTTAATCTGTTACATAAAACTATGGTACGTATATGAAAAATAAACAAAAATTCATTTTTTTCTATTTTAGAAGACGCGACGAGCTCAAATATTTTGCACGTATTAAAATATGTTCTGCATCCTTCCTTCGAACTAAATAAACGAAACAGTGATTTTGACATTGCAGTAATAACTGTTTTTAATATTATTCAATTTAGCAATGAAGTTGGCCCAGCCTGTCTTCCATTTCAACATTATCGAGACAGTTTCAGTGGATCCCATGTCGAAATTCTGGGTAAATTAATTTTTTGCCTTTTTTTGCCAGCAACATTTAATGTGTTTATTAGAATAATGGACACGTTTGAACATCATAACCGCTGATTTTTTTCATTTATGTGAAAACGAAATGATTTAAGCATAAAAAGTGTGTTTTTCTTCAAATAATAAAATGCAGGTTGGGGGACGGTTGAATTGGCTGGTAGGACATCAGATATTTTACAAAAAGCGAAAGTGAGTGTCATCAATCTTTCAAAATGTATCAGATGGTATCCAAAAATTATAGACCATCAACTATGCACACTTACGCAAGGAAAAGACTCGTGCCAGGTAAAATTAGTATAGATATGAAAAATTTAGTTATGTCGCTATCAAAAATTAATTTTTAATTAAAATTGACCTTCAAGAAGCCTGAAAAAATAGATAATCACTAAAGTTTTGTTAAAAAAACGGTATTTTTATTATTATTTGCGAAGAAAAAGATTTCAGAAATAAATTTTTCAGTTCGACAGTGGTGGTCCACTTTTGTGGGAAAACCCAACAACAGGAAGACTTGTTAGTGTTGGAATTATTAGTTATGGTATTGCTTGTGGGATAAACATCCCATCAGTAAATACTCGAGTGGGTGCCTTTGTAGACTGGATCGTGTCAGAGACACCAGGTACTCAAGCAAAATTTCGTACTATTTTTATTGTACATTTATATATTATATACATTTTTAGCGTAAATAATTTATTAACAATTCTTTTTATATGCAGGTGTCGATTATTGTAAGGCTGAATGATATTCAGTGAGAAATAAAAATTCAGATAGACGTTTTTAGATGAAAAATAGATAATAATAATAATAAAGAGTAATAATCATTGAAACAACTGTTATTCTAATTTTGAAACTCGTTTAGTACTTCGCAATGTGTATTCGACAAAACCAGAATTTCTAAATGAATTATCATTACCGACGCAGCTAATTACAATTTATGCATGTTATTTACATATCTTAGTTTTGATAAAGTGAAAAAGATTTGTTTTGCAAAACTATTTTAATTTTTTTCAGTTACTTCGCCGGAAAAGATATGTTAAAGTAATGTTATGTTATGAATTATTTTTAAGTGTGTAAATACAGACCGTTGTTACGAGAAAATGTATTTGCTCAATAAAGTCTGTCATAAAATTGGTTAAATGCTATTCATTTTGATTCTTATCTTTTATAATTGCAAAAAAAAAAATATGTGAATTCCCAGAAGATAATGTAGTTATACATTTTTTCATGGTATAAAAAGATTGAAGGTGCTTGATGTGATAAAGTGTGCAAACTATTAAGGTTTCCTCTTTTTAGATAAAGCTGTTGATAGAGTCTTTCATCTAAAAATGAGGAAACATTTTTCACGGCCTTCTTCCTAATTAACCTATTTTTAAATTGAAGACAATAAAAACATCATAAAAAACTGATTATATCATTAACATATCTTTAATGATGGTTAAATTGCGATATTTCTTTTGCAGGAAGGGCACGAATTGTATTCTTAAATCTTTTATGATTTATATATACTTGATATGTGCTTGCATGGAAATTAAAGATGCACAATTGACAATATCAGAATCCAGCAAAAATTACAATGTACTTTTAAAAGTTCGTATAAATTTGGTCTTATCATCTTATCGTCTTTTCGATGTTTTTACAGTTTTCCTCCAAATATATACATAGTATTTGCTAGTCATGTATCGCGCATCTGGATTGTTTTTTACGAGGAAATGGTTATTGTGTTCTTGACAAAAAGTTCAACCTATCTGTAAATTATGTGCAACTGTTATCAGTTGAATATATATATACCTTGGTCATGCAGGTATTTAGATCCTCATATATGTAGAAGTTGTAAAATTAAGAGCGCGATTTATCCATCGAGAGCGGGCAAGACGATATCAAAAGAAAGATCCCGATTTTTAAGATGTCACGTAAGTACACGCGTTTTATTAATTTCGCAAAAAAAATTAGGGGTCTTAATTTTTTATTACGGCTATTTCCAATGTCACATCAGTATTTTTTTCAAAATGTTTAATTAAGTGTCTTAGGGTCTATGATAATTCAGCTTATGTTTACTTATTTTTATGCTGTACACATAACAAACGCGAGATAAGACATCGTTTGATATTGTTTGCGGGAAACGCTGGTTTTGAGTTGAACTTCTTTCAGAGAAGATAAAAAGCAAAAAAAAAATTCTGAACGGTCACTTTTACCGCTAGCTGCGCGATGAATTCACGTAAGCCACACATTTTTTATTCAGATCCTGTTTTTTTGGGTCGTTTGTAAATTTAGATTTAGAATTAGTCAAGGTATGAAAGTTTTTTTAGAGAAATATGTTATTCAATTGTTCCATATTGTAGAATCTGCAAAGCTAGGTCGAAATTTGTTCTTATAATTAATTATTACTTCTTATCTTTTCTTCATCCTACATCTTTTTTCAAGATTTTTTTAGTGTTAATCTTACCTCGTGGAAGAGTTATCCTAATAAAGGATAAAAATGAGATAAGAATACCTTTTTTGCAATGTCTTTTAAGATCTAATTTTTATACGATTTTTTTTTTCAGAAATTTTGACTGTAGGCATTCTCCTTATTCTTGGTTACACAAGTGATGCAGCGGATTTAAATTGCACTTTTCAACTTGATGTGCTACCAGGGAGGACATACTATATAGCTAGTCCAAATTATCCCAATAAATATGTGGGAGCAAATTCCTGTCAGTGGAATATAAGAAGTACGATGCAACTTCATTTGAATTGTGACGTATTCGACATACCTTCGGTAAATATTTAAAGGATTTGTAATATCTCGAGTATATTTTTTTTACCATTGATTAATTAAACTTTCGTAACTGGGCCTAAAATTTTATGTAATACGTAACTTTTTTAATCTGTAACTTTGTGTATAGTACGGATTTCAAAGTGTTTAGTCCAAAAGCAAAAAGTGTGCAGTGAAAAATGTACTTATTTCCACTGAAGAAGCTCCAAATTGTACAACTTTGAACGAAAAATATATTGATAGCTTTCAGGATTCAATAACTTCACATTAAATTATTAAAAATTCGACAATATTATAGTTTTTAAGGGATTTTTAACGATTTGAAAATGTTTTAAGTCGTTTCACAAGATTTCAGATCATTTGAAGGGACTTTAAAACAATTAAAAGAAGTTTAAGGATAATCAAAAAGGGAGACCCTTTTAGTAACATTTTACTTTCTTATCTTGTTTTAGAGCAACAATTGCCAACTGGATCAGGTTCTTGTATATCTAAGCCCAAGACTGGGTCCATTACGATTATGTGGAAATGGTTCATTTAGTAGAGATTCGGAGGGTCTGGAAATGGCAGTTACTTTCCAAAGTGCGCGTAATTCACCTGGGGGAAAATTTGCTTGTTATGTCCAAGCTATTGATACCGAGGAAACTTGCAGGTGTGGTTGGAAAAAACCGGTACGTAAAAAAGCAAAGCATACTGAATTTTTCCATGAAAATCTATGTCAAGATTATGACTTTTTGAAAATGAAATGGAAATAAATATTTTATTGTTCTTTTGCAGACAAGAATAGTAGGTGGTGAAAACACTGGAATAAATGAATTTCCCATGATGGCAGGAATCGTCGATTCAAGGATAGTACAAGTATTTTGCGGTGGTACCATAATATCCAACAAACACGTTTTATCGGCAGCTCACTGCGTGGCAAATAGACCAGCAAATGATTTAGGTGTTCTAATTGGAGATCACGACATCTCGAATGGTATGTATTTTCTTATAACAGAAATTAAATTTGACTAAATTTATTTTACAAATTATTTAATCCTCAATAAGCTGCAGTAATTTTTTTCTATTAATTTCTTAATATTGTAAGCAGTTTCCTCTTTAAAGAACTAGATGTTTTTAAATTCTTTATAAAGATGTTTTAGAAATAACTTTTGTTGAAATTTCAGGCATTGAAGCAAATGCATCTCTTTTGCGAGTTTATAATTATATTATACATCCTTCTTATGTTGCGACTAAACGAAACAGTAATTTTGACATTACTGTAATAACCGTCACTGGATCTATTCAATTCACGAATGAAATTGGGCCCGCCTGCCTTCCATTTCAACACAATCGTGACAGTTTTAGTGGATCTTATGTCGAAATTCTGGGTAAATTTTTATTCTAAAATCGAAAAATTGTAGAAAAAACTTAGAAATAGTATTTTCGAATATTGTAATTGAATATTTAATAATGAAATGTAGGTTGGGGAACGACTGAATTCGCTGGACCGGCAGCAAATATTTTGCAAAAAGCGAGAGTGAGTGTCATCAATCTTTCAAAATGTTTGAGAACATATCCCACCCTAGTGGATAGTCAAATGTGCACCCTTGCTGAAGGAAAAGACGCTTGTCAGGTAAAATTAATTTTATTTCAGCCATCACAGGTCATCTATTCACCTTTTTTAATCTATTTTCAATATCGTAAAATAGATGAAAAAATCAAATGGGGAAAAAAATCAGGAAAGAAAGAAATTAACAAGTTATGAAATGAAATTTATAGACACTTTTTTGATTGCAATTATATTTTTTCAGTTTGACAGTGGTGGCCCAGTTCTATGGGAAAATCCAACGACAGGAAGACTTGTAAGTGTTGGAATCATTAGTTATGGTGTCGCTTGTGCAACCAAAAACCCGTCAGTGAATACTCGAGTTGGTGCTTTTGTTGATTGGATCGTATCTGTTACACCAGGTAATAAAATTGGTTAAGAAAATACTCTTACAACAATGCAAAGAATTTTTATTTAATTCTATTCCTAATTACAATTTTCCAAATAAATAGTTATTATTAAACGACATAACAATATTATTTTTATTGCAGGTGCCAATTACTGCAAAGGTGAATAATTTTGAGTGAATGCAACTGCGAGTACCTAACTCTAAATGAAGATTATTATTGCAAATCAAATATGTGCTTTTTTTTCTTTTTTTTTAGCGAAAGGATGAGTTCGATGAAGGTGCATATTCAGCATTGTAAATAATTTACAAAATCTATCAAAAAACTGATGTATACTTTCACTTAGACAAGTGCTTTACAAATTTATCAGAATTATTGTTTTTATCAATATTAAAAATTGTTACATTAATTTAATTAATATTTTTTTCGCCTACTACTATTTCCTTACCTATTATATATTATTGATAATATTCTTAGACACTTGAGAGTAAAAATTAAAAATCTATTTTAGTGCTTTGTGGAAAATCCAATTTCTAATCAATCCCATATATTGAAGTATGGTCTTGAGATTATCACAAGGTGACGTTGGATTTCTATTTTTGGTTGGCAATGAAACCATACGCTTTCTCTTAACTAGGTCAAAATCCTAACTTTTATCATAAAATATAGTCTACGAGATTGCTGTGGCGTAAACAACATTATTCTCTCTTTTTGAAGAATATGTGTTTCATATTGTTTCTAAAATTCAGCCTGTTCAAATAAACATTACTATTTTCTAAATCTGCATAAAGTCTCATTTCGGACATCATAAAGTTCTTTAAAGACCACCTACTGCTGGTGCCCACAATTCCCTATATTTTAGACCTCTTCAGCATATCATTCATGACCATTATAACGATAGTTATGTCTGATTAGGTCGCAAACAATACATGATTATTAACAAGTTCATGAATGAGGATGTGACGTGAGACTCGACTGCCATAGAATTAAAGGGAACAGTTTTGATGATGGCTCTTATGTCAGTGTTTGACCACCGGTACGTTCTACTGATTTTATGCAGTCTGACACGTGTTTAACCTTCTCTACTTAAACAATTGCAATGCATTATGAGCCACGTGCCAACATCTTATCTCTGAAAAAGATAATCTAAATGTTTTTTTGTATTTGAATAATGTAGACCATATCATTTATGATCCATGCAAAAATATTAATATCGTAATGGAAAAAAACTTTATTAGGAATTGGTATTTTGTCCACTTTTAGTGAAAACAAATATGAGGAAGAGAAAAATTGATTAAAAAAATCTTTCTGGATTCTGTTACCCTCGACCTTTTTTATCAAAGGTCTTCAAGCGTAGGTTTTAGGAATGATTCGGTATTCATTCACCCACGTAATTTTGCTGACAATATCAACTTGAATGAACCTTAAAAGATTGATGCACTTAATAAATTAGAAGGCGCTATCATGAAATTTCATTTCGTCATTGTAATTTGCAGTTGTGATGCAATAATAATGATCGAGGATGATAGGGGTCATCATAATGAAAATTAT
>JAUESH010000043.1:9656206-9668217 GCA_032275165.1 Synergus magnus | reverse complement strand
AGGTAAATGGCCTAGTTTTAGCAAAAAATATTTATTATTGTGAGCGTGAAGTTGCGGAAAATAAATTTTCTCTTATGATAATTACCACATGCCCTTAATTTAATTAAATTTAAATTAACTTTTTAGGGTAAAACTGAGCCTACAAGTTACCCCGACTGGGTACTCGCAATCGCTGTGGGAATAATTCTCATAGGAATCGCCCCAATTCCTATCGTCTTTTTGTTGAGGAGGTTCCAATGCATAAAGCTTGATGTCGATATTCATCAGGGAAGCATTCGTCGAATCGATACAACTGTATCTACGAAGGAAATGATTGGTGATGTCGATGTAAGTATAATTTTAAAATCAGTTAAATATTTCAAATTTTTTATTTTTCATCCGAAGAATACTAAAGATATAATTTTGTTTAATGTCACTGAAGTTGGTAAAATATATAGAATTATATTAATTATGATATAACAATGATTTGCAAAATTTCACCACCTTCCTTGACTCCTTGTATGTATTCGTAAAATTGGGTACCCTATCCCCATTTCCTTATGCAAGAATTCTACTGAATTATTTGCATTCTTAAATTCAGGTGCTCATAATATTTTAAATATGAAACTTTCATAAGGAAGACTCCATATAAGGATTTGTAAAACTTTTCATACCCCTCCCCTCAAAAAAAAAGTTCTTATGTAATTAATTGAAGCTCCCTTATTATTTAAATATATATTTTATGCACGTTGGTAAAAGAGAATTTCACTGTACGGCTTTTGGACACAAATGAAATTTTATTTTATATTACTTTGTGCTTTCCTTTGTAATGTACAGTATGTATGTAAATGGTAGATTATGACGTGCTTGTCTGCACAGCAAAAATAGATCTACATTAAGACCATGTATAAAGTGGGTCACGAGACCGATTACCGACATTTTTTTGTGGATAACCTGACGTCTACATGAAATTGAGATATCGAGTTGATTTGGGAAGTTAAATAAAAGGTACTAAGATACGTTTAGTAGCTATTAATTTTTTGGAATTACACCAAATTTTTAACTCGATATCTCAATTCATGTGGACGTCAGGTTATTAACAAAAAAATGTCGGTATAATAGGTCACCTGGCCCACTTAGTGCATGGCCTTGAATGAAAACAAATGCAAAAAATAATTCGGATCTGCTCTATAATTAGCCTAATTTACATTCTTTATGTAATTATAGATTTCTTCAATATTTTGTATTTTTTAATCATATTTCATAATTTTGAGCCATAAATGATTCAATTGCATTATATGAAGTAACTACAGTAAAATGTGATCTGCAGATGTCGGTAAGCAACCCCTCTCTGTGGTAACTTCGGTATCTACTTAGCTACCGTACATGTGAGTCGTCGTAGTATTTTTGAGAATGCAAATAGATATGTTAGCTAGATTCTATAACAATTTGAAACTCTATTTGGATTCAAATATCAGTAAATCAAATCATATCATTCTAACTCGCGATTATCATATCATCCCTTCAGGTAGTTAGATCTTTCACAACTACAATAATTTTAATATATGAATTTATTGTTATCTGTTAGTTTCTTTCTTAAGGAAAAAAGCAATGAAACTGATAATGATTCTCAGTAATACTTCATAACAAAGTATTTTTTTCTCTATTGTAATAAAATATACGTCTTTGAAAAGCTGAACAAGTAGATCATTTCCTCCATAGTCAGACACAATACTACTGCAAACATTTTTGCTAAGAGTGGAATAAATGATACAAAAGACATAATGGGCATGCAAAAATTAAAATTTCCAGATTCACAACAGCATGTTAAAGCTTTACTTTATCATGGTAAAGGGCTGATTCTAAATCATGCTATTAGTGCAAATAATCAGTCCAACTCGCCAAAATCATTTCTTGGATAGATAAAAGATCAGAATGGTCAAAGTTGTATTTTCATAAATCAAAATATAATTTCCATTGAATCTACAAACTCGATATTCATTCATTGTTCCGTACAATAGCCTATCACATTTCGAAAATTATTCTGGCTCTTTTTTTAGATTGACGACTATCACGATCGACTCGAAGATTTTCCTGAGGAGGACGAAAACGTCGTCAGTGACGACGACAACAATGCTCCACCCCAAATGAAGACCAGGGGAAAAAATTTCGAAATGGAGGTCATTAACTTCAAGGTTTAGCTCAACTTTTCCAACATTGGAGAAAATGGACGGAAGAACGTGAGAGTGATAAGAACGAGTAGAATAGAATAACGAATTGTAATTTCGTGAGTGAACGTGCGTGAGAATCAAGTTTGCAGATGAAAATTATTATTAGGAATTCAATTTAAGTTTTAGACAAAATTATATTATTTTCTAACTTAGGACAAACAGAATTTACACATAAAAGATCTGTGCCAATTGAGAAAAATAAGCCTAGATATTTTTTAATTAATTAATTACTGCAAATAATAATCTTCTTGGATGTAAACCCAAATAGTTTTCAAAATAATGTTTGCTCTGCGAAAACAGGATTATAAAAAGCAAAGAATTGCAATTTTGAAAACTGTTTTGCTTCAGAGTTTTAGAGTATTGATTTTTATTCCAGTTTTAATTGAAATAGAAAATGATGATTTCGATTATCTGCAAACTTGTACTGATAGATTTAGTTGTAAGCTTCTGTAAATTGTAAGAAGTCAAACGAAACGTTAAATTTCGTTTGGTGAGTGAACTAACTGATGGAATTTAACTGCCAAGTAGCGCTAATAGTTTAGTATTATAAATATAATAGTTGGATTGCATTGTTGCGGTCTACTCTTTATTAAAATCTTTATCACATTTTAGTGAAAGGTATTCAGACACTTTTTGGCGCTTCTAATTTATCTTAAAAAACAATCCACTCTATACATTATTTTGGAAACCAATCATTTTCAGGTAACAAGTTGCCTGGTTATCCTAAAATTCAATTAAAAATTAATGCTTTCTAAATGACATTTACTCATGGGATGATCAAGACCAGAAGATTAAGAAAATCTAAAAATAAACTTTCGATTGTTTCTTAACAATTTTGTTGTTTTTTAAATAATATACATACATAATCATTCTTCAGCGCAAAAGAAAACTAACGCAAAGACTGTATTCTCCACTTTGCGAATTTTTTAAAAATTGAATATTTTTACCTAAAAATAAACTCTCGGCGCAAACAACAATCAATAAAATTATATCATTAATCGTGATTTCCGACTGCCATCTGAGCTATATAGTATTAAATTAAAGATAATACTTCAAATTTATTTTGGTGGAAATTAACTTTTCTTAGAAAGAGAGGAAAGTTTCATTAATGTTTAATTATCGAATTAAATATTTTTAATCTATTTCTGATAAAAATCATCAACGAATTTATTTAATCTTGATCACCCGATATTGTAACTTGTAAATAATTATGATCATAAGATATCCTAAGACCAATCAACTATAATGTAAGCTACGATGTGATCCAAAATGAACAGAAAAGATGAAAGAGATTTTATGACGAAAGATATATTATAGCATATTATATTCTTCTGTTATAAAGAGTCAAAAAACGGAGTATTTTTAAAAAATACGATAAACACAATGTAGTTGGACTTCCTTATCTAAAATTTATCATTATAAGCTCTAAACGTAATGAAAAAATGTGCTTCATTATAAAATTGCTATTTATAAAGTTTTGAGCTTTAATAATGCCTACAACCATTAATTAATTGGGGCATTTAATCAGTCACAGTCAAATCAAAGAATTACAGATAATTACCTCATTTCTCTCAATTGTAGATTAAGTAGATCCAACTACATTTTCACGTAGTTTAAGAAAACGGATCCCATAAAACGTTATAAGCGTATTTATTATATTTATTCGAGGCATTTTTTTATAATTTTAAATCAGGGCCTAAAATTTTGTGTAAGATTACACACTTTGTGTAGGCAGGATTTCAAAATATGTAATCAGATATCAAAAAGAGTGCAGTGAAAAATGTACTTATTTCCAATGAAAAAGATTCAAATTTTACAAATATGAAGTACAAATCATCATAGAAAGAATAACTTTGGATTCAAAGTTAAAATTACGTATTGAACGCGTTCTGGATTAGATAACTACACATTAAAATTCTTTGAAACCTCTCAAAATCTTTTAAAACTCTTTGTAATCTCAAATCGTTCCTGCACTTTCTTTTTAATCACTTAAAAAATTAGAAATTACTAATTATGTTGATATATCCCAAAATAATTGAAAATCTGTTCAAGCTTACTAAAGTCCCTTGGAATTTTTTTTAGTCCCTGGAAATTCTGAAAAATTGCCTAAAATACTTTAAAATTAGTGTTTTCTTTATCGATAAAGTTAAAAAAAGGTTTCTTGACTTTTTTTTTTAATTTAAAACAATTTAGGTCCTGTTTTAAATACTAAATCTCTTTTTAGGGGTATATGATACTTTATCATAAGTGCAATTTAGTTTTGCCAACTTTACACTTGCAATAATAAATATTTTTCACTAAAACTAGGTCACTTGCCTCCATCTATACTAAACGGACGTAAATGGTCTAGTTTCAGCAAAAAATATTTATAATTGCGAACGTAAAGTTAGCGAAACTTTTGCTCTTATGGTAATTACCATATGCCCTTAAAACAACATTTTACTTATTGAGTTTTCTTTTCCAATTATAACAAAGTTTCTAATACTTTAAGCTATATTTTTTAACGCAAAAGTATGTTCAGAATCTCGTGTTCAGTGAAACATTCAATGAATCTGTGTTTTACGATGCATGTTTTTTTACAAGAAAGATGTATAGATATAGTTAAAGTTGATTAAGTTATTTAAAATTTTACATCGAAAACTCGTCTACAAAATATTGTCGAACTATTTTTGTTGACACTTGGGAAGAACTTTGTTTATAGATCTATATTAAAAAAATGATATTATAGGATTGATGAATTCTTTGAAAGCTGGACGCGTAAAAATTTCGGATGTATCGTGTAACTCGTAGCTGAAATAATAAAAACAGATTGATCGAAGAGTATTGTCTATAGGGATTTTAAGTATTTAAATAAAAAATTATTTATTGCCAGAAGTTGTTATTTTATTATGCATATTATAATAAATGCCGTGGCTAGTCGTCCTCGGCTTTGGTTCTATTTTTTTACGTGACTTCATTGTTTTTTTCTATTTTTCTTTTAGCAAACGTATCAAAAAAGTAAGTTACAGTCATTTAATTATAACTCATTAATGTCCTCGGTTTTGATACCAGAATTGAGAAAATACAAAGGTAAATTTCGTAAACCCTTTTTCGCCCGTTAACGGCTTTATCACTTACGTTCTCGTATTTTCTATTTATAATTTTGTATAACTTGGGAAAATAACCCGCATCGTACATTTGTGTGAAGGTTACTTTACGACCTCTATTTGTACATATATTAGAAAAAAATTGATCGCCTTATCATTCAGATTTCATCGAGAAATCTGATAGTCGATACTACTATAAAATGAGTCTATTTTTGGGCGTGTCGCATAGTCGTATTTTAATTAATTAACACTTTAATTAACAAATATTATAATCAGATAATTATTAACTATGTAGCGTTACTCTTTTTTTCAAACTATAAAATTCGAGATTTTAAAAACTTGTAAGAGATATTTTTAGAAAAAATGTTTCTACTTATACATCATTCTTATACATAATTGTAAAAGACTCCAGAAGTAGATTATTGATCACTTTATATATGAAGCTATATACGCCAATAATATACGTAATATGTCCCTACACTTTCTGTATTATAGAGAATTCATTTGAAAAAAAAAACTATAACGTAGCTATTGATTCTTTTATGTACAGGTTTCCTACTTTAACATATTTTTTTTCGAAGAGTGACGTTCAAGGGTGTGAGGCTCAAGTTCTAATCTCAAAATTAAATTTCTTCACGGTTAAAGAGAAAAAAAAATGTAATTTAAAATAAGTTTTACTTAAGACGCGTAAAATGAAAATATTAAAATCTAACTTCAAAATTCAATCGTTTCATTTTGTGCAAAAAGTTTTAGAAGTAGAAATCTTTTCCCTCAGCAAAGATATACTTATATTTTAAAAATGAGTACCACTTCAGAAGGAGAAATGATCTAATTAAAATATTTAATAAGCAAACTGAAGAAATCGAATTTTGAGATTAGAACTTTAATCTAATATCAGTAATGAAATGTACAGTAAATTAAATAGAAATGAAAAAACAAGAAGTGTCTATTCTTTGACATTACAAAATAATATCGCTAAAAAATATTGCTACATTTATAACAATATAAGTACAAAGATTTTAGAATAAGGATATAAAATGAGTTCAAAATGAATTCAAAAAATTTTAAGTGATTCCAAAATATTTCAAAATATTATTGAGTATTTTAGGTGATCACAGAAGATTTAATTAAAGGGATTTAAGAGAATTCAAAAGATTTAAACTAAATTCAAAAATATTTCAGGATATTTTAAAAGGGTTTGAGTGATTTCAATATATTTTAAAAGATTTCCACAAACTTCCAAAGGTTATTATTTACATTTTAAAAATACTTGAAACTCTTTAAACTCATTTAAATACTACTGAAATTCCTTAAAAAGTCTTTAAATTCACTTAAAATCTCTTCAATTCATTAATAATACCTTCAAATCTTTAAAATCTTTTGAAATTCCGTAAAATTATTTGAAATATTTTGAAATTCACTTATAAACATTAAAATTTTTTATATTCCGTTAAATTTCGATACATATTTTGTTTAAACATCTCTTGTGGAGTGCAAAGGGTAATTGGGGAATGTAATATGTCAGAATATTTGTGAATACCTCGGAATATTATTTTGAAATATTAAGAATATTTGAGAATACATATAAAAGAGTATTAAGAATATCAAGAATACCAAGAATATCAAGGGAATATTGATAGAATATATGGGAAAAAGTGTAACGTAATCGATCCGAGTTTTTTAAAAAGCCGGAAAATTTTTTATCTATCGGTTTTGCATATAGAGCAATCTAAGTATGTGTCCATGGGAAAATCGCGAAAGCTCGACGTAGACAGGACTCTCTCTACCGGTTTAATATATGCGATTATTTTCGTCACTATTAATGATTCATACTGTACGCCGTAATGGAGGCGTGTTCTCCAAATACGTCACTCGAGTGCTAATGCTAAAGCATGGTTTGTACAGTCTATAGTATAGTTATAACTGTTATAGTATAGCTTCAGTCGCGTGTTGCCCGCCGTCGGTGCCGGACACCAAGTATGGTGTGCTATGAAAGTGATAGTCGTTGTATTAAACTTTTGTGAATTAAAGCAAATAGGATTTAGACAACGAATTTCAGTGCAAAAACAAATAATTGACAAAGATTTTTGGAGTAAGTTTCTGTGAGAAAAGTTTCCGAATCAACTGCCAAACTGTCGAACTCTACGAATCTACTCAGTCCAGGTAATTCATTTTTCATTAAACGTTTTGATTTTTCTCTCCAACTTCCTGTTCCTCCGATTCTTTTCTTAAGGGAATCACTCTTTTTCTATTCCTTGCGATAAAAATCAACCGGTGAGGTTGACACGCCTGAGTAGTGATGCGCGGAATTATATTTTCTGTACCACTTGTTCCCATCGCTTGGAACGCTTTTGAAGAAACCGGTTGCTCCGTTTCCGTGTTTATATCCTGTTTAAAAAGTTCGAGGTGAATAAGAAATTTGTTTTGCATGGAAAAATATATGCTAATTTATATTCCATTTGGTGATTTGTAGATTAATCAGAGAATTATTGCTTGTTTTAAATTTATAGTCTAATCTAATCTGTTTTTTAAATAAAATTACGTGCTCCAGATAACAATTGATTCACATTTAACAGATAAATGTGTAAAAATTAAAGTTATCTGAATTGTTTATCTGATATTTTTATTTATATGCGTGACAGGCGACTCAAATTGTTGACTTAAAATTTGCTTTTTTCGGTTGGAAATTAGTTTCAGTTGATATTCGGTTATTGAAATTTGACTCTAACATCAGACGGTCTTTAAATAAATTTAAATTTAAATAAGAACGTGAAAATCAAATGCATTTTAATAATAATTATTCTAAAATTAGTAGAGTTTAAAAATTCAAAGATTGACCAGTTTTTAGTATCATATCTTGAACTACATATATTTTATATTCATGTAAGCGGGGTCAGGTTTTACCGGTTACTCTTTGTCAGTCCTCAGATATGATAGTAAAAAAAATGTTCACGAATGTTATTAAATTCTAATAATTATATACTTATATATAATAATATATATATATAATAATGTATATATAATACAACGTGACCTTAGTCCTGTCTCGTATTCAAGGTGAACGACCGATCACTTACTGACTTCAGATTTCAGACTTGAAGTACATACTCTGAAAAAAAATGTATTGAGGTAACTAAATGTTCCATTTGAATTCAGGACAAGAATTTAATTTTTCCTTGAGCTTGAGGGAAAGTCTCCGTTATTTTTATTCTGTTATTTGCAGTATTTACTTCGTACTTTTTAACCGGATTAAATTTCCTTAGATTAATTGCCTGTGTTTTGAAATGAATTTGAAAAAACGTAAGTTTTCCCAGCTCAATTTTACCAAGTCCTTTTTCGAAACTCCTTTTCCAGACTACTTTTATAGCCCTCATTTCCAATCCATTTTTCCAAGCCGCCTTTCAAAAATTTCAAATCCAACCCTCTTTTTCAACCCTATTTTGTAAACCTCGTAAAACGCGGTATTATATTAACAGGTGAAAACTCAATATTCTTTCTTACACTAATGAGATTTTTTTTTCCATGTTTTTTTTTTTTTTTTTTCACGGAAGCAATGGATTACAATTAGTTTGTCCTCTAATATGGAATATATTATCTCAAGTTCTTGCTTTCAGCAGAAAAAAAATGTTTAGCTTCACTTTTGCCTTTTTTGGCAACCTCATTAGTGTCGCTTAATTTTGGATCCATTAACCGCAATTAAGAAAATTGTTTTGTAGCATATTTCTATTTCCTGAGTTTATTTACTGTAAAAGGTCACAAAGACAATTTTGCAATTATATTCCTTCAAATCTGCAGTGGTGAAAATATCAAACTTTATCACTGGTTACGTTTGCTTTTGTTATAAACTTTAACGAGATTTTCTACATACAATTTTTTTCACTCATTCAAGTTTAATAGCTTTTCCTTTCTATTGACAAATTTTTATCACAGTAAAGTTGCGTAACAGAAGACTGTCTCGTAGATTATGTGGACATGTTAAGAGATAATTTGACACCAGTCAAACAAGTCGATAAATGAAATTTACAAGTGACAAGTCCCAAGAGACGGAAGAGCGAAAACTGGTAAAACTACCCAGAAATGTAATAATGGACCTCACTTCTACGTCTTTTATTTTATTATTTTCCTCCACTCTCGAGGAAGAGGAGTTGATCAAACTTGAATTGAATAATCATTTTTTTAACTAACAATTTTGTTAAATAATAATTTGTTTAAATACAGTGTTTTAAATAGTGATGAAGTTCATCAAAATAATAATAAAGTTGTGTCTCTAATTTGAATTTCCACGTCGATTTGTTCAGGTATTCCCGTCCGGTCACACGTTCTTATACTTTTCATCAACAAACACGTTTCTTATTTTCATCATGCGATTGCGAAGGTCGAACTTTGTGATTGCGTGTAAATTAGATGAGGATTTGTTCAATACAACGCATCTATCGAATGCTTCCGTATACAAATCATCAAGTCGAGAGCCGTTTTTATTTTCCTCATTCCTGATACATATTACGAATAAATTGAGGTAGGATAAAATCTTAAATTCTCCTTTAAGGATAAATTCTTATCCTAGTCATCTCCGACTTCATAAGAAAAAAAGGCTAACTAAAGAAAAGATTGTTACCTTCCATTTCGCAATCAGGTTTCCCACCCTAGAATACACCTAAAGACATTTTATACACAAAATATACAATGGTTCGCATAAACATAATTTCTTTATCTGCAAAAAACCTTTCAAAACACACTTTGGAACTGTGTCTGTAAATAAATTTATCCTCAATTTGTTACTTGAGCTATTAAATTAAAAAATTTCAATTTATACAAAACAATGTAGAGTTTGTCGTAGGATAAAAAATACGTTATCTTTGTGATTATGGCAACAATTTTAGTTTACAAGAAATAAAATGATACTTAGAAAAAAGACAAGGTTTAATTTCTTGTCCGAATAATAAATGCTTAGCCACTTATAATAATTCGTAGAGTTCACGATAATTAATGACTTGCGAAATTCTTTCTCAGCTAATTTCGAATATAGGTCATTTATACCAGAAGCATAACAGTTACATAATTCTCATGAAAATAGTCATATAGGATATTTCTGTTCCACTCTCAATATTTTTAGAATAATTTTTTTATCGGAAATGATAACTTATATGTCAAAATGACATGAAATTAAAAAATAATTGTAGGTCAGTTATTTTTTCATTTTATCATCTTTCTATACGTGCCTTGAGAAAATTGTTTTCTATTCCTATCAGACTGCTCCAGTTATCAGTAATTAAACTTGATATTTGAAATAAAAAAGACAAAAGAAATTTTATATGAGAAGCATTTTTTGTTTGAAATTCTATAATTGAAGAATATTCTGTAAGCAAATTTTTTATCCCAATTCGATAAGAACGAAAGTTCTCGAAACGATCAGATTATCGTATATAATTATCTCAATATTGATGGCATAATCCACTCTCTGGGATTTTTTCACAATCGATCGAAATCTATAAACCGATGTTTACAAAATATGATGAAACCTCTTCAGGAAACCTCTTCGTCGGTAGTTTAACCAAAAGATCCAGCCATTCGTACGGAAATTTTGAACTAATGACTTGAAGTCAACAACCTTAACATTCTATTTTTTGGAACACTATCTTTTTTTTTGGAAAAGTAATTTGAAGTTTTATTATTCACTGAATATTTTTTATTAAATTCTTACTTCCGATCAATTCTATTTTTATCCAGCACCATTTTTGCTTTGTCCCAATAAAAAATGAGTGAATCAGCAAATTAATGATTCTAATATCGATGGTCACGTTTTATTATGCTTTGTCACGTTAGCCATTAACGTAAATGTGGAGAACTTTATCGATAGAGGAAATCAGGTTTCTTTTTAAAATTTGTATCAACATTTTTAATCGATAGCCACTTGATTGATCTTTACAATAAAGAGCAATTAAGGACGTTTCATTAGAGGTCTATATTTTTATAGCATGCACGGTATATTATACAAGTATTATTTCTCAACTATTCGTATTAGACGCTTTCCACTTTTTCCTTTTTCGTTTCAAACTGGAATCATGGTCTGGGGTCATGAAAAAGAAGCCTGAAAGCCACATCGAGTTTTATCATGTAAAATGTAAGGGCCGGTTTGATCTTACGGTAAATCGAGCCCCACTCACTTCAAATCCGAAGTAAGTCGATCAGAGACCTTTTGCTACGCAAGTCAGTGTTTTTAGATAAAAGGATCTTTCTTCCTTCTTCAAAGAAATAGTCGCCATTTAGTTCATTAAAAATTTTTTTTAATTTCCTTGTGCGTTTCGAAAAAGAAAACTGAAATATCTCAATTAGGTCAAGATTTATGGAAATTTAAAGAAAAAAATGTATTCAATAAAATAAATTTTACTTTAGAACTCTATTCGTTAGTTACCTTGCACTTTCTAATATTGATGAAACTCAATAAATTTGCAATTGATATCAATTAAAATACAATTGCCATTGGTAATGACTGATTAGTCATCGATATTGCTAATGAGTTAAACGTTTGTTGTTAGGAATGTGAATTTTCCATGCTCTCGCAAATTACACTTATTTTTATAGAAAGAAATATGTCATTACATCAGAACATTTTTTTAGTGAAACGTACACTTTACTTAAATAATTGTGATTTAATTTATAAGCTATCTTGGTCAATCGAATAATTCGAACATAATGAACTCGAAGGAAGAAATTG